>PVJN01015975.1:0-42450 GCA_004026805.1 Lasiurus borealis
GGTGAAGGGTGTACAGGGAGAGACTGGACAAAAATCATACACCTATGGATGAGATCAATGGGAGGGAGCTAAGGGCAGAGGGAGGGTGGGAGCTGGGTGGAGGGGTGCTATGGAGGGGAAAAAAGAGAAACAAATGTAGTAATCTGAATAATAAAGATTTAATTAAAAAAAAAAAACTTAAGGCCCACACAGCTGCATGGCAGACAAGCCAAAGGGGAAGCTGGCCAGAACCAGGGCTCAGCCAGTGTCTCCTTACCCACCTTTCAGCTCTACTTCTCTCTGTGTGGTCAGTTTTACTACCTTCACTCCCTCGAGTGAAACCACGTCCATAGCAGCTTGGAAGCATGTCCTTCCAGCTTCCAAACCAGAATGGAGCCCAGCCAGTGTGGCTCAGTGGTTGAGCCTCAACCAGGAGGTCACAGTTCGATTCTTGGTCAAGACAGGTGATGGGGTTTGCAGGCTCCATTCCTAGTAGGGAGCAGGCAAGAGGCAGCCAATCAAAGATCCTCTCTCATCATTGATGTTTCTCTCTCCCTCTTCCTTCCCCTCTGAAATCAACAAAAAATATATATTTTTAAAACAGAGAGGAAATAGCTTTCTCCTGCCTACTCCAGCTGGAAAAGTCAGCTCCCTCTCGTCACAGGTGAGCACCAAGCGAGATGACAAGGAGGGACATCCTTTTGAGAAGTCAATCTCAGCAGCCAAATCCCTTCTTCTTGAGGGTCACTCTGCCCCAGGGTAACTCAGGGACTGGGAAACCTCACAGGCATAGCACAGTAGTTTCTTATAAGGGCAGGACTTACCACACTGTGCTTACACAGTCTCTTCCCAAGTCTGAGCCCAGGCTCTATGTATCTAACATGCCATAAGTTTAAAGAAAGAGCCCCAGGATAGGTATCATTATGTCTCTGAGGGACAAATTATCATCTCTGAGACAACAAATGGGAAACAGGAGCTGCAGAGACATCCCTGTGGCAGAAGGCTCACCACCTTCATGTTGCATGACCTCTGCCTGAGAGAAAGATTTTGTTTTTGATCAGTGCCCTCGTGGACTACGGAGCTTCTAACCTGCCATCCTCTGATGGAATCCCACTAGTCCTGGCCCTTTAAGAGCAGCATTTCTTATCCTGGGGTGAAGAAATGAGGCAATGCAACTCTTGGGCCTTTGTATTCTCCTACTTGATAGAGCAATACCTTCCTGGTCCACAGAGCAGAGCCAAGGCTGAGGTGCGCCTGTAGGCTTGCTCTCCTGCTGCCAGCAAGAGCCACTGGGAAGCGGTTACATGGCTCCACCCAGGAATATGAGAATTGCCAGAGGTTGATATGCATAATACCAGTCCATAACTATCAGTCTCAGCCTGCACACATTCCCACTGCTCCTGGGCACTTAGAGATGTCAGTCACACCAGCCTCTATGCCTGCAGCTGTCCTCTGTTGACTGCCCTGGCCTTTGTTTTTGACCTGACCATTCTTCTGTGCACAAGTTGTAGGCAGGGAATACTCACACCAGGATTCACACCAGTCCCAGAAGGCTCTGCTCCTGGGATGCCTACTTCTCTTCTCCCTCAACTCAGTCCTCAGAGAGAAAGAGCAGAATCCCAACCTGCAGGCCGCGGTGTATCCAGGGGTGGTATATCTAGAACCCATCCAATGATGCTACTCGGGTGGAAACTGGCTTCACATACATTCCTTGCTCCTCAAGCACTGTCAGCTTCAAGGTCAGATGATGGAACTGTTCCCAAAGTGTGGCAAAAGGCCTGGCCTGCTGCCTCCCCACTCCGTCCTGGCAGAGACAGCAGCATGGCCCACTGTTGGCTGGGGCTCTCCTTGCTCTGGACACTGACCTGGGCACTTCATATGGACCAATGGTTGGCAAACTCATTAGTCAACAGAGCCAAATATCAACAGTACAATGACTAAAATTTCTTTTAAGAGCCACATTTTTTGAATTTAAACTTCTTCTAATGCCACTTCTTTAGAATAGACTCACCCAGGCCGTAGTATTTTGTGGAAGAGCCACACTCAAAGGGCCAAAGAGCCGCATGTGGCTTGCAAGCCATGGTTTGTCCACCCCGGATATACACAATCGCCATGACCAGCTGTCATCACTCCCTCTTATCAGAGGAGGTAACTTAGGCCAGGAGAGGCAAAGAACATGTACCTTCACCTTGAATGTGGCACCTTGAGACTTGGCTTCTTGGAGCCCAAAGCCTACCCTGTAGCCCCCACACCAGCTTTTTCTTTGCAATATCTCCTGACAGAGAGGGCTCCCCCTCGTTGCCTCACTGTGGCAGTCCTGGGTTGCCCTTGGCACTAGGATCCTGATCCCTTCTGTGTAGTCTGCCATCCTTTCCACCAGCACAGTCTTTCTACGACACAAATTTGACCCTGTCACTTATTTCTGCTTGAAACCCTCCAATCCTTCAAGCGGCCTGCTATGTATAAACTCAGTGTGGCTGTAGAGGCTGCTTCCTTTCCTCTTCCTCTCCACCTACTCCAATCCACCTGCTCCCTCCCCACCCCATCAGTCCAGGCCCTTTTAAGGGACCACCTCTTCCATGTAGCTTTCTATCCTGAATCTGTCAAGTCTTTGAAAGTGAGTTGAAAAGGCCTCTTATCTAGTGGTCTTGAAACCAAGTTCTGAAACACAATGAGGGTTTGCAGCACAACAATGTGACAAGTACTAGTAAATGAATGGTGGATGTGTGCAGGGGAGGGTCCCTAGCTCCTTGCACCTTCCACCCAGGGAAATGGAGTTGTCATCCTTGCCTCTGCTCCACAGCTGCAGATTTGTGTTCCTGTCATGGATTTAGTGTCCAGGTAGAATTTTATCACACAGGGTTCTGCTGCTAACATACTAATATGTAATTATATGTTAATAGAGGCAGAGTGCATGAAATTCATGCACAGGTGCAGTCCCTAGGCCTGGCTGGCAATTGAAGTGCAAGTGTCTGGTGTGGAAGGGCAGGTCTCAGCTGATCTCCGGGCCCTGGGCAGCTCCTGAGCCCCCAGGCCCCTGTGTGCCCTGCTCTACCTGAGTTACTGCATCCGAGTTCCTAATCAGAGATGCAGTGAGTGTGGCTAGACATGATGAGCTGGGGTGCAGTGTGGCCTTCTGGGCCACCCAGCGGTGCCACACAGAAGCCATACAGGCAGCATGCTCTCTCCCGGCTGTCCTCGCAGACTGGCTCCAGTGCAAACCGACCGCGGAGCCCGACCCATCCCTGCGGTCCTGGTGGCTTGGCCCAGTTCACCAAGAAGAGGCTGCACAGATGTGGGGCAGGCTCCTCGGGCCTGAGTGCAAGGGCTTCCCCATAATGTGAGCCCTGGCGTCCCTGGGGAAGGTAGCAGGGGGAGTGAGAGTGAGCTCAGGGAACACCCCACATTCTCATTGCCCCTCTGTTTCCATCACCCCCATTCCTAAGTAGCCAGCAAGATGTCGCAGCACGTGGCTGATAACCACCATGTTCCATGCTGCCCTGGTGGTCAGCACATGTCATAGCGAGCGGTCAAACTTCCGGTCAAACAACCACCTGAGAGGACAATTTGCATATTAGGCTTTTATTAATAGGATAATAACATAACAATAACAATATAATCCAAGCCACCTTTCTAGTTTTATAGCTGGGAATCCCTACAGCATTTGCTGTCCACTATGATTTGACACCTAGAGCTGGTAACCCCCTGCAAGTTTACTTTTCTTTTCCTGGAGATGCCTGTATCCTCAACTACAGTATGAACTCCTCACAGGCCAGAACCAGGTCTTATATTGGATATCTCTGAGACTAACAAGGTTTAAGAAATGTCTACTTGTTTTGACTATTTATTATCTGCTGAAGGTATTTCCCTAAAGACATAAAACAAAGTAGATACAAATAAATCCCTACCTGAATCCCTCCCTCCTCACTCTATTACCAGAGGTAACCACTCCCTAAGATAGTGTATATCATTTCTCTACATATGATCATTTCTAAAAATATTTTTTATTGATTTCAGAGAGGAAGGGAGAGAGAGAGAGAGAGAGAGAGAGAAACATCAATGATGACAGAATCATTGACTGGCTGCCTCCTGCACGCCCCCTACTGGGGATCCAGCCTGCAACCCAGGCATGTGCTCTGACTAGGACTCAAACCCAGTCAGGTGTTTCTCCACTTTTATATGCCACATACAAATGCATTCTTCTGCTGTGTAATCTATGGTTTCCGAGTTCTGATGGGTAATCTCAGAAACTATGAGAAGTGAAGGCTGCCTTTCTGTTGTGCATCTTGTTTCCCAGTTGGACTAACCTCCTTAAGAACGAACAGCATAACCCCCCTGAACATGCACCTCTTGTCCCAATGCATGTCACCTGCTGACTCCAGGGACAATTTCTGCTCATGTCTTGAGGATGTGGTGTTGCCTCCTCTGTGGGGACCCTGGCCAACACAAAGCAGTGTCACTTATTGGATAATCAAGCCAAATCCAGGCCAGCCCACTTGGTGCCCAACTGGTCACTTCTTAGCTGAGTGGGTGCAGCAAGGTTAGGCAACTTGTCTGTGTCTCCGTTTCCTTTTCTGTAAAGTGTGGTATAATTGTATCTATTCATAGGATTCTTGTGAGGACTGAGTTAATAGAAGAAAAGTACTTCAAACAGCACATGTTAAGTGCTGAGTAAGTGTTAGTGACTTTGATTTTTTTAAAAAATATTTTTTATTCATTTTTTACAAAGAGGAAAGGAGAAGGATAGAGAGTTAGAAACATCATTGAGAGAGAAACATCGATCAGCTGCCTCCTGCAAACCCCCTACTGGGGATGTGCCCACAACCAAGGTACATGACCGTGACCGGAATTGAACCTGAGAGCCTTCAGTCTGCAGGCCAATGCTCTATCCACTGAGCGAAACTGGCCAGGGCAGTGACTATGATTTTGTTGCCAAGCCACTCTGGATGACTGAGATTCGCTAGTTTAGAAAGACCTACTTCATGCAGTCCCATGAAAGGCTAAGTCACTCTAAAATGGCTGGCCTTTAAATGGGCCCACCTCTCCCTGGCTACTGAACCCTCACTGGAAGGGTGGGTAAGTGTCTACAAGACCGGGTAGCTCACCCGATCTCCTTCCTGTTCTTGGATTTCCCATCTACTGTCACTCTTTCCACATTTTCTCTCCTGCTCAGAACTGAGATGGAACCGAGTGGCTTCTGTCCCTCTGTGAGGGAGGGAAGTGGCCATCAGAAATGTGCCTGTTGTGCCTAGTTTCCCAGGATCTTGAATAGAACTCAGCAATGAGATGCCAGGTCTGTCTCTTAGACCACCTGGTTAGGCTGGACTCCTCCATCCCCCCACCCCACTCTTCTAGCTAGGGTCGCCCTGTCCATAGGTCTCTGGGAAAAAGCAATGTCATGCTTGATCTGACCGTCAGTTTTTCTACTTACCAGTGACCTGCTAGGTCTGATGAGAGGTGAGCAGGTGTTTTTAAAGGCCTTCACATGTCCATTGACACGTCATAGAAATAAAACACTGGCAAGGGGAACATTTTCTTTGTGAGACACACAGAGTCTTAGCCCTTAGTGCCTCGCCCATGGGATGTGTACCCACCCCATCCCTAGAAATGGGCTTAACCCTCTTCTCAGATAATCACCTGCCCTGGAGACCATCTTTTTGGGGCACCATTTTATGGCAGCCTGCTCAGTTTTGTGGGGGAATGCCGAGAGAGAGCCGAAGGGATTAGGGCAGAATAGGCCCCAAATTGCTCCTGGCAGCTGGGGGGATCTGGGAAGGTCAGCACTTCCTTTGTTAGACAAACAGCCCCCAGTGTGTCTTTCCAGGAGGCCTCTGGCAAGCTGTTGAGCAGACCAGGCCTGAGGGAGCATGGCCACCCAGTCAGCACACAGGGAGGCTTCTGCAGATGCAGCCCGCAGCCTGGGGCTCCTCAGAGAAAGGCAGCCACGGAGGAAGGGCCTCGAGGAGGTGACCAGGGTCACCGCTAGCAAAATACTCTTTGGTTCCTATTGCCCAATAAATCTTCCCTGATAGTTCTTCTTGGATGATAAGCACTGACAAAGGACATCACGAGGTTGACTTATTGCCCGGCAGCCCAGTTTCCCCACCCTACCTCCCATTGCTACACAGAAAGGCCTGCAGGGAAAACTGGCATAAACAGCTTCAGAGTTGAGAGAAGCAGGCCTTTTTAAAGGGCCTCGGGATAGAGGGAGAGAGGCTTTTAGGCAAGTATGGAGCTTGAAGCACAAATGATTTCAGAGTGACATAAAGGGAGCAGACACATAGGCAGTGTGGAACCCTCAAAGGAAAAATGAACTGGATCATCTGGGTCTGTAGTGGCCTCCACCCCTCCCCAGGGCATCCTCCACTCTCCTCAGCTTCTCCATACTCAGAAGGGGGTGGTCCTTGGACCAGCAATGGTGGCATCCCCTGGGAACTTGTTGGCAGTCATACACTCAGGGCCCACACAGACCTACTGAAGCAGAACCTACATTCTAACAAGACCCCTGTGTAATCTGTGCACACCTCTGAGTCTGAGGAGCACAGGTCTAGCCACCCGGCTGCTGTCCCCACCCCCATCAACTCCAGACTAGGTTTCCTGGGCTACAGACTGGGTCCTCACCCTGCTCTCTCCTGGCCCATCTTTCTCGCCAGGGGCTCTGCACTCTGCCAACCACCAGTTGGAAAATAGAAGTCTGACTAGTTCATCCCATTGTGTCACTGAAGGTAACTTAGCATGTGACCAAGCACACAGCATTTTCACTCCAACACATGACGATAATCTCAGCCCAAATGCCACACGGGAAAATGTAGGGCACTGAGTGATGTCTGCAGGGAGCCTGGGCCTTGGAGCCACTCGGGGCCAGGCGCCTGTGATGCAGGCTGGCCTGTGGAGGAGTTAAGCTGTCCCTCTTTTCAGTGCTCAGCCTATCATGCTTGTGCAAGAGGAGAGGGGACAAGGGAATAGCGGCTGAGTAAGGCACTATTGTCAAAGCGATGGACAACCCAAGGCCAGTGTCTACTGTGCCCAAGAGGAGTACCTGTGAGGAAGGCATCGGCTCTAGAACTGGGACAGCCGAGACAAGAGGTGAGAACCTGGGCATATTACCTTCAGTCTGTGAGCATCTGTCTCCTTGTCTGTGAAAAAAGAAAAAAAAATGATCCCCAGTGATTTGTAGTGCAGATTAACACTATACTGAGCCAGCTCAAAGTGCCCATTCAATGCATGTGCGCTTTCTCTCCCCCTTCCTGCTGTACTACAGGAAAAGCAGGTGCTGAGGCTTGGTCCTGGCCTCCACCTAGGCTCACAGCAACACTGGCGAGCATAAACCGATCACACTCCCAAGCAACGGAGAATGAAAGGCCGAAAGGAGCCGCAGGACAAGGAGGCACACCAAGTCTCTGAGTGGGAATGGAACCAGCGAAGATACATAAAAATAAACTGGTGAATACAATAGAATCAGAGGCATAGAAAGGGAGTGGACTAACAATTCTCGGGGTGAAAGGGGTGAGGAGGGACAAAAATCATACACCTATGGTTGAGAACAGTGTGGGGGAGGTAAGGGCAGAGGGTGGGGTGGGAGCCGGGTGGAGGGGAGCTATGGGGGGAAAAAAGAGGAACAATTGTAATAATCTGAACAAATAAAGATTTATTAAATTTTAAAAAAAGACACAGCAAGTGTACACACAGCACACAAAGGTTAGAGACAGGACTGCATAATTATCATTTCTCTCTGTGGTGTTGCATCCATTTTGCCTAAAGAAACAGAGGCATGCTCAGGAAGGTCAGGTAACTTGCCCGAGGCCCCAAGCCCCGAGGCCCAAGCCTGCTCTATTAGCCACTGTCCTTCTTTCTTTAGGAAAGAACCCACCCTTTCCCCTTGTTGGGGTTCCACGACACCCTGAACTCCATGAAGCTGCTTCCACAAATTCCTTTCTGCACACGGTCTAAAAAGGCTTCAGTGGTACAGCAAGAGCAGACATGAGGGTGGAGAACAAACAAGACCCTTTCTATCAAGAAATGCACCTTGCATTTTAATGTTCCAGTCCAGCCCGAAAAGACAGTGAAAGGACAAGTGTGAATTCCAACATCACTGAATATCTGAGAACCAAGGAAAACGTTCTCCTCTCCTCCCCCCAGGAAAGCAGGGTCAGGAAGGATGAGCATGACCAAGTGCCTCTTCTACAGTGAGGGGGTAAGAGCCTCCACCCACAGCAAACCAGGGTGTCCACTCTTATGAGGCCCAACTACCTGCATTGAGATTGGGAATTGGACCAGGTGATTGGGCCTGGGGAGACCAACAGGGAAGAGGGATGCAAGAAAGAAAGCTAGCCCTGGCTGGGTGGCTTGGCTGGAGCATCCCATCCACCAAAAAGGTGGCAGGTTTGATTCCCAGTCAGGGCACATACCTAGGTTGTGGATTCCACCCTAGTTGGGGAGGCATATGGGAGGCAATCAATCAATGTTTTCTCTCTGAAATCTCTCCCTCTATCCCTTTTCTCAAAACAATCAATAAGCTCCGACCGGTTTGGCTCAATGGATAGAGCGTCGGCCTACAGACTGAAAGGTCACAGGTTCGATTCCAGTCAAGGACATGTACCTTGGTTTCGGGCACATCCCATTAGGGGGTGTTGCAGGGGGCAGCTGATGGATGTTTCTAACTCTCTATCCCTCTTCCTTCCTCTCTGTAAAAAATCAATAAAATATATATTTTTAAAAATCAATAAAAACATATTCTCAGATGGACTAAAAAAAAAAAGAAGAAGAAGAAGAAGGCCATATTCCAACTGGTGTAGATCATGAGAAGGTAGCCTTTAGGGACCTAACTGCACACCTGGACATGTACCCTGAGCTCGGCCACCAACCCAGTGAGACCCGGGGATTACTCCTCAGTCTCGGCAACTGCCATCTGGACATCATTAATGGGGACTGCACCTTCTTGGAAGTCTTATAAACCTCAGCGCTGTGGAAGGCTTACAGCCCATTTTATTGTGGTGGTGGTTGTGATGGAGTCTTCTTCTCCCTCTCCTTTTCGTTTAATCTTTCTGAGTGAGCAAAGCCTATATGAAGGTCCTTCTTGGAAGACACACATCCAAATGTGTTTAGGTAAAGCCTAAAGTTGGTGTGGCGTCCCCAGGAGGCCTTGAAACATATTTAAAAAACATATGTGTGTGTGTGCTGTGAAAATGATGTAGGCTAATGAGTATTTTGGATTAAGCAGGTTTTTATGTTTTATATTTTATGATGCTAAGACATCTGGAGGTCTTCCAGAGTTGGCTAATTTCTAGAAATATCAGACCACTTGGCCGCAAGCATGCCTTTTACATGAAAACTAACCATCTCTTTATCTCTCACCCACTCAACCAGTACCCTTGCTCCTCCAAATCATCCCCGGGCCAGGTAACAAATAACTGAAGAGCACCCCTATCGCCCAGAGCCCACTGGCATTATTCACTCTCCAATCCTAAAACTCCTCAGTTTTGCCCATTCCTTCCCCCAAAAGCCACAATAAAGACTTGTGCTCATGGTTTCTCCTGCCCCTTATCCTTTCGACTTGCTGCTCCCCCATATGGGTGGCTCTGCATAGTGTATTGTATATTGTGACACCTGTTTCTGGGGACCTGTGAGTATAAACACATATACAAAAATTAATTCAAAATGAATCATGGATTTAAAGATAAAATTTTTAAAAAAACTTTTAAAAGGTAATACAGGAGAGCATCTTTAGTACCTAGGCTTCTCAGACAACACACCAGGGCAAAATCTCTAAAATAAAAAAATTAATAAATGGCACTCCATCAAAATTAAAGATTTTTATATTGTGAAATGTCTGATTAAAACACTTTTTAAAAGATGAGGTGCAGATTAGGAGAAAATATTCACATACCACGTATTCAGCAAAGGCTTATATATCCTATATAATGAAAGGCTAATTTGCAAATCTACAGAATGGCAGGACAACCAGTTGCTATAACAACTAATGACCACCAGGGTGCAGACGCTGAACACGGGAGCTGCCCCTGGTGGTCAGTGCACACCCATAGGGGTACACCACTCAGCCAGAAGCCAGGCTCACAGGCTGAAGAGTACAGCTGCAGTGGAGGGAACCTCTACTGCCTTTGTGGCAACACTAAGAAGATGTCCAACTGATGGCTTAAGACCTCAGTAGGATATCCCCCAATGGCTCCTGGACTGTGAGACAGAGCAGGCCGGGTTGAGGGACCCCTTCCCTCTCAGTGCACAAATTTCATGCACCGGGCCTATAATAAAATATATAAAGAACTATCAAACCTCAAAAATGAAGCTCAATTAGTTAGAGCATAGACCTGATACACCAAGATTGAGAGTTCAATCCCTGATCAGATGCATATAAGAGGCAACAAATGAATTCATACATAAGTGGAATAACAAATTTATCTCAGTCAGAACCACAGGAAAGCTGCCTGAGTGGAAATGCTACAACTAGAAGTAAAGAGAGGGGCTCACAGAGACTCAGAGAAGCTGTAAAAAGCCAAGGTACGGAGACATGCACGTGGAGAGGATGAGTGGCGGCAGGTCTGGCTGGCTTCCTCTAGCACAAGGGAGATGGAAAATCCTGACTGCACTGGACCCCACTTCTGACTGCACTGAACCCCAGTTCTCTGAGAGATTCATACAGGGGAGTCTGGACTGTTGTGAAAAGGAAGGAATGCAGGAAAACTTAGGGGAGCCTCAAAGGACAGAGGTCTGGGGGCACGCGAAAGTGCACACGAAAGTGTGCACACAGAGCATTGACTGCTGATTGTGCTGCTGGCTTTCTCTATGGGAGGAAAACAGAACCTCCGAACTTCACTGAAATCCAGGTCCAACTGCATTGAACCCCAGTTTCAGGCAAGACCCTGGGGACCCAGACTCATATGGGTCCCTCGAGCGCACAAAAACTCAGAGGAGCTGGGAAGACAGAGGTCTGGAGGTTTGCACATGTGTGCACAGAGAGGGCTGCAGCAATTACCCAGAGGCACTGAGACCCAGGGGCTGCCATGTAATGCAGGGCTGATGGGAAGCCAAGGCTGTCTGCTCAGCCTTGAGACCCCACCACATCCAAGCCCAGCACAGAGGCTGTTGCAATCTTACAAGTCTTAAAGCTGAGTCCAGCACAGAAGTTCTCTGGGTGCAGACACAGCTGATCCTCACGACCAATTGGCTTAGAGGTCAATTCCCCGCAGTGATACCAACAACAATCAAGAATCAACTACAACAAGACTGTGCACACAGTCCACAAAGGGGTGCACCAAGAGTGTCTACCTTAGGTAACTGGGGAGGAGGAGCTACCTGGCCATATAGGACACCTAGCACACAATGCTACTCTACCAACTTAAGGAAGCAGCAAAATATGTGGAGACAAAAGAACATATAACAAATGAACTAAATGGAGGAAAACAAATGACTGGATATAGAGTTCAAAACCATGGTTATAAGGTTTTTTAAGAATCTCCTAGAAAAAAAAATGGTTATATTTAGCAAGACCCAGAAAAGATGAAAAGGGACCAACTAGAAATTAAACATACACTGGCTGAAATAAAAAATATTATTCAGAGACCTAACAGCAGACTAGAGGAACACAAGAATCAAGTCAAAGATTTTAAATACCAAGAAGCAGAAAGCACTCAACTGGAAAAGCAAAAAGAAAAAAGAATCCAAAAATGTGAAGATAGTGTAAGGAGCCTCTGGGACACCTTCAAGTGTACCAACTTCAGAATTATGGGGGTGCCAGAAGAAGAGAGAGAGCAAGATACTGAAAACCTATTTGAAGAAAAAATAACTGAAAACTTCCCCCACCTGGTGAAAGAAATAGACTTACAAGTCCAGGAAGCACACAGAACCCCAAACAAAAGGAATCCAAAGAGGACTACACCAAGACACATCATAATTAAAATACCAAGAATAAAAGACAAAGAGAGAGTATTAAAAGGAGCGAGAGAAAAACAGTTAATTACCTACAAGGGAGCACCCATACGATTGTCAGCTGATTTCTCAATAGAAACTATGCAGGCCAGACAGGATTGACAAGAAATATTTAAAATGATGAATAGCAAGAACCTATAACCAAGATTACTCTATCCAGCAAAGCTATCATTCAGAATTGAATGTCAGATAAAGAGCTTCACAGATAAGAAAAAAAACTAAAGAAGTTCATCCCCACCAAACCAGGATTATATGAAATGCTGAAAGGTATTCTTTAAGAAGAGGAAGAAGAAGAAAAAGGTAAAGATAAAAAATATGGGAGAATCCAAGATGGCGGCATAGGTAAACACCTACACTGCTGCCTCGCACAACAATTTCAAAATTACAAGTAAAAGACAGAATGGACATCATCCAGAACCACAGGAAAGCTGGCTGAGTGTAAGTTCTACAACTAGAGGGAAAGAGAGGGGCTCATAGAGACCCAGAGGAGCTGCAAAAAGCTGAGGTACGGAGACATGCGCGCACTGAGAGAGCGGGTGCCCGAGTACCTGGCTGGCTTTCTCTGGTGGGAGGGAAACGGAGACTCCCGGTGGCATTGAACCCATTATCTTACAACACAGAATTATGGGGGTGCCAGGTCCAGCCGAAATTCTTACGGGGTGGGGAGGGGGGGAATTTAGACTGTGAAAAGGGAGAAGTGCATGGAAATTTAGGGGAGTGGCAAAAGATCAGAGGGCTGGTGGCGGCGCGCACGGCACTATGCAGAGGACAGACTGCTGATTGTGCCATTAGCTTTCGGGAGTGGGCAGGAGACAGACCCTCCCAACTGTGCCACTTCTGGCTCCACTAAGCCCCTGTTTTAGGCTAAACCCTAGGGACCTAGTCTCGTGTGGTCCTGGTGCTCAGGGGAGCCAGAGGGGCAGCTGTCTAGAGGCCCAGCGGGCGCTCGGGCACAAGGACCACTCCAGTGATTACCCAGTCACGTGAGACTCAGGGGCCTTGGATGGCAGGCCCAACTAGAAGGCAAGGCGGTCCCTTAAGCCCTGAGACTCCACCCATCCCAAGTTCAACAGAGGCTTCTTCAGTGTTGCAAGTCTGGTATCATAAGGCTGAATCCAACACAGAAGTTCTCCCGGCATAGTGAAAATGCTGAGACAAGGGAAAGGATTACAAACAAAAGAAATGGAGGGAAAAAAACGACTGGATATAGAGTTCAAAACCACGCTTACAAGGTTTTTCAAGAATATGCTAGAAAAGTTGGATAAACTTAGTGAGACCCAAGAGGAGATGAAAAAGGACATACTAGAGACAATGACTGAAATAAAAAATATTATACAGAGTCCTAACAGCAGACTAGAGGATGGCAAGAATCAAGTCAAAAATTTGAAATATAAAGAAGCAAAAAACATTCAACTGGAAAAGCAAGAAGAGAAAAGAATCCAAAAATGTGAAGATAATGTAAGGAGCCTCTGGGACAGCTTCAAGAGTACCAACATCAGAATTGTGGGAGTGCCAGAAGAAGAGAGAGAGCAAGATACTGAAAACCTATTTAAAGACATAATGACTGAAAACTTCCCACATCTGGTAAAAGAAATAGACTTACAAGTCCGGGAAGCACACAGAACCCCATATAAAAGGAATCCAAAGAGGACCACACCAAGACACATCATAATTAAAATACCATGGGCAAAAGACAAAGAGAGAATATTAAAAGCAGCAAGAGAAAAACAGTTCATTACCTACAAGGGAGCACCCATACGACTCTCAGCTGATTTCTCAACAGAAACGATGCAGGCCAGACGGGAGTGGCAAGAAATATTCAAAGTGATGAATAGCAAGAACTTACAACCAAGAATAATCTATCCAGCAAAGCTAACATTCAGAATTGAAGGGCAGATAAAGAGCTTCACAGATAAAAAAAAGCTAAAGGAGTTCATCAACTCCAAACCAGTATTATATGAAATGCTGAAGGGTACTCTTTTAGAAGAGGAAGAAGAAAAAGGTAAAAGCCAAAAAATTATGAACAACAAATACATATCTATCAACAAGTTTGTCTAAAAATTAAGTGAATTAAAAATTTGATCAACAGAATAAACTGGTGAATATAATAGAATCAGGAGCACAGAAAGGGAGTAGATTGATAATTCTCAGGGGGACAAAAATCATAAAGCATCAAACAGACTGTGAAATTACAGCAAAAAGATTAAAGTTAGGTGAGGTAGATAAGTGATCAATCAAAGGACTTGTATGCATGCAGATAAGCATAACCAATGATCACAGACACGAGGGAGTTGGAGTATGCCTGGGAGGGAGGGGGGCAATAGGGAGATATGTATAAAAAATTAATAAAAATTAATAAAAAATTATGAACAACAAATACATATATATCAACAAGTGAATCTAAAATCAAGTGAATTGAAAATCTGATGAACAGAATAAACTGGTGAATATAATAGAATGGTATATAGAAAGGGAGTGGACTGATAATTATCAGGGGGAAAGAGATGAGGGGGCATGTAGGGAGATACTGGACAAAAATCATACACCTATGATGAGGACAATGGTGGGGAGGTAAGGGCAGAGGGGGGATTGGGAGCCAGGTGGATGGGAGCTATGCGGGGCAGGGGAAGGGAAGAGGAACAAAGATAATAATCTGAACATTAATGATTTATTTAAAAAAAAACACAACAGTGAGGGCAGGAAGGTTGAACAAATTTTGGTAGACCTATACAATGACATATCATTCAGCAATAAAAAATATTAACTATTAATATGTACAACAATCTGAGTAAAACTCAAGACATATGCTTACTGATAAAAGCCATTCCAAAAAGTTAGGTGCTATAGAATGTTTGATTTCATTCATATAACATTTTCCAAATGATAAAAAGCTAGAGATGGAGAACAGATTAGTGGTTGCCTGAGGCCATGGGTAGAAAGAAGAGGCCTGGGTACCTAACTACAGTGATAACAGAGAGAGTTCTGTGTTGATGGGACAATTCTGTATATTTACTGTTGCATTACAAGTATCTATACATGTGATAAAATTGCATACAGCTACATATACACATAAGTGAATGAATGTTTTAAAAAGTGATTTAAAAATAAGGTCTGGCCCTAGCTAGTTTGGCTCAGTGGATAAAGTATCGGTCCCAAAGGATCCTAGGTTTGATTCCAGTCAAGGGCACACACCTTACATGCAGGGTCCCTGGCCCTGGTCAGGATGTGTGCAGAAGGCAACCAATCCATGTTTCTCTCTCACATCAATGTTTCTCTCTGTCTCTCCCTCTCTCTTCCACTCTCTAAAAATCTATGGAAAAATATCCTTGGGTAAGGATGAGCCCCAAAACAAACAAACAAACAAACAAACAAACAAATAGTAAAAATAAGGTCAATAGTATAGTTAACAGTGTTGTGCAGTGTCAATTTCCTGATCTTTATATTGTATTACAGTTATATAATATGTCATCACTGGAAAAAGCTGAGGGTACTAGTTTTGCAAATTCTTATGAATCCATAAGTATTTTAAAAGAAAATGTTTAAGGAAATTTTTGAATGAAAAAATGAGAAAAGAAAACCATTTTTGCCAGATACCTTCCCATTGCACAGGGTGGTTTTCTTTGGCAGCTGCTTCATCCACAATAACCTCCTCCCCAGATTCATAACATACTATCCTTTTGAAAAGTTTACAGTTGAATGCAAGGTGGCTTAGATCAGGACTACAGAAAAGTTGCATAAATAAAAATAATTTAAAAGAACACCTGCATACCAGGATCATCGATTGTTACTATTTTAACCCACTCACTTTATCTTATGGGATGGATCCACCTGTATCATTTGCTGAACCATTTGAGGGTAAGTTACACACATGGATACTTTAGTGTTCATCTCCTACGAATATTCGTTTACGCAATCACAGCAGTATTATCAACTTCAGTAAATTTAACATTGGTTCAATACTTTAATCCTTCATTCCCATTCCACTTTCTCGGTGGCCCCAATACTTCCAGCCGGGGTCAGGGGCCGCACTGAGTGGTCATGTCTCTTTGAGAGCCTTAATAGGTCCAGCTTTGCTACCAATCTCTCTTGTCACCGGGCACCCAGAATTCACCTGTAAACTGAGATGATGGCATCTGACCCACCCATTTCTTTCTGAGTAAAGGCGCTGTAACAATTTATAAGAACTAAATGGAATACTTCTCTTCTGCATCTTTATTGCCCAGAAGCGTCAACATTATATTGTGGGTTGAGACAGAGGAGACCCGCTTTGGTTTTCGTTCCCAGCCTGGGACAACGATGTAGGGCGGAGAAGGCCAGCCAGGGGAGAGAAGAAGGAATTTGGAAAGAAACCCTCTAGGGAAGAGGGGATCAAAGCCAAGAGAAGGACTCCCCCTTTCCACCCCTCACCTGGAGCACCGGGCGGCCAATCGGCGGCGCGGCCCAGGTCTCCGCGGCCAATGGGGAGGCGGCGCGGCGCGCGCCCTAAGGTTATAAGCGCGCGCGGGTGGCGGAAAGTGAAAGTGGGGCGGCAGCCTCGGGCGACGCTGCTGGGTCCCGAGCCCAGACCTCGGAGCCAAGTCGCCCAATCGACGGGATGCTCAGGACTCCGGAGACGCGGCCCGGGGAGGCGGGGGCGGCCACGCAGGCCAAGCCGCTCACCTCCTTCCTCATCCAGGACATCCTGCGGGACTGCACGGGCAGCGGGCAGCCCCGGCCCCCGCCTCTGCCCCGCCACCAGCGGGCGGAGCCGCAGAGCCCCGAGCCCGAGTCCCCGGCGGGGAGCGGCGGTGCAGACGAGCAGGAGGACCAGGCTAGCGCCCGGCCTCGCGCCGCGCCCGGGGAGGCCGAGTCGCCAGCGGAGACTGAGACAGGTAAACCCTGGGGGCCCCGGAGGCCGGGATGGGCCGGGTAGGGACCCGCAGAGGGCGGACTGGCCTGCCGGGTGGGCGGGCGTGAGGACTGGTCCGAGGCGCACCTTCCGGAGCTCCGGCTGCTGCGGGGATGCGGGGCCCGCGGCGACTGAGCGCAGGGACCTTACTGTCTCCTGCCGCGGGTGCGCCTCCTCGGAGATTAACCCTGAGCCCCAGCGTTCAGGCTGCGAAGATGTAGACATCGGCCTGACTCCTCGCTGGATGCTCCGGGCTCTGGGCTCCGGGCTCCGGGCTCCGGACTCCGAGGGCTCCCGCGCCCAGAGCTTAAAAGACAGAGCACAGGCTGCTCCCACCGTGCCCTCCCCACCTCAGTCCCAGTGAAACCCCACCCGGCCCCCAGCCATCCCGAGACTGCGGATGGGTGCTTCCCTGCATTACCTCTTAGCATTTACAGTAACGAATGTACCACAAATAGCTGATAATCACTAATATGAAGATATTACAATATGCCAAACAAAGATCCCCCTTTTGCTTCCCAATCCCAGGAGCAGCAAAAACAATCAGGTTGGGAGTTCCCTCTGGTCTTACGGACATTTAAAGTAGACTTACTTTCTTTCCCATCACTCCTTATGAGGTATCTTAACGCCTCATTTAGAAAAAAAAAAAACAAAAAAAAACGGGGGGCGGGGAAGAGGTAGATTAAAGCCAGGAAAGGTGCTTTCCGTTAGCCTTCAAACCTCTCCTGTCAAATAAGTCCTCTCTGGCCACCCGGATGTTCACACCGGAGGCCTTTGAGTGCTTCACAAGGTGTCTTCTTTCCGTGTCTTCCCCACTCCGCTCTCCCACCGCCCTGGGGATACAGATCCAGAATCCCTGCTTAACTCTAGGGGACAGAACAGCAGGAAGGTCTGCCACTAACCCCCTCTATTTTGGGTTCTTGATGGCTATTAGGAAACTAATACATAGTATACATGTTCACTCACTCTGTGCCTGAGAACTCCTTAGTCATGTGAAAAACGTGAAATGTATCCAAGATGACAGTGGGCTGTTTGTTCACTCACTGAAGAGATAAGGGTGGATTGAATTCTGCTCTCTTCCCTAACATGTTACTGTTCCCTTCCCATCCCCTTTTCTCCCTTCTTGTTTCCAGATAGGCACTTGGAGACTTATCTGTTGGACTGTGAAAACACTTCAGGCACCTCGCCAAGCCTTCCCCACACCCCCAAGCAGCCGCAGAAGCGTTCCCGGGCCGCCTTCTCCCATTCTCAGGTCATCGAGTTAGAGAGGAAGTTCAGCCACCAGAAGTACCTGTCGGCCCCTGAAAGGGCTCACCTGGCCAAGAACCTGAAGCTCACCGAGACCCAAGTGAAAATATGGTTCCAAAACAGACGCTACAAGACCAAGCGAAAGCAGCTCACCTCGGACCTGGGCGGCCTGGAGAAGCACTCCTCTTTGCCAGCCCTGAAAGACGAGAGCTTCTCCCGGGCCCCCCTCATCTCCATGTACAACAGCTACCCTCACTATCCCTACCTGTACTGCCTGGGAGGCTGGAGCCCAGCTTTCTGGTAATGCCAGCTCAGAGGACAAACATACATGATCAGAAACTGCCTTCCCCAGGTTGTCTTTCCTCAAGGCAAAAGGGGCCCGGGTGGGAGGACTGAGGAGCAAGAGGCATGCAGACCAAGACTGTTGGAGATTTGTATGGAAATTCTGGATTCTTCACTGGTAGGCCAATGAGAGGTCTGGACCAGTGAATAATTTAATATCCAAATAGTTCCCCCCCCCCACATAATGTTCGTCCTTTTTGCTCATAAAGACCTGTTTGAAGTGGGGAAGGGTAGAGTCAAGTGCTGTTTCTAGCACCATATGGGATGTTGCATGTGCTGTACGCATTGCTGCTGAGGATTGCATTCCTGAAGCTCCATTCTCCCATGTAACCGGACATAGACTCTGAAAGAGCAAACCTGAGGGAGAAATGACAGCCAAGATGAGGATGTCACCCACCAAATTAGACTGAAGTTCAAAAGTCTCATTGGTCTTAGAAGATGACCAAGGTTTCTCTTGGTCCCTGTAAGAGAGGAAAATAGAGGGTCTTGCCGAGAAATCTGTCATGCTCAGGTTTAGTCCTTTTTACAGAGTACACCAACTTAAGTATTTGCAAGGTGGCCTAAGTAGACCAAGAGTTACTCCCTGTGGGTTTAACACAAGCTGTATAACCAGAACACTACTGTAAGCAGTGGGCCCAGGCCAGAAGCTGTGGGGGCATTGCAGTTTTACTAGCAAAGGTTAAAAAACAAACACAAAGCCTCTCTGACGCTTTGCCCTAGGCTGAAGGATTTAGAACAAGAAGGCTCCTAGAGTTTTCGGGCAATATTGCATGTCACATCACGACAATCACATAATTCTTCACGCACCTTCCTCATATTTTCTGTCCCTTTTTCACAGCAATCACCCGCTGAATGGCTCCTTTTCAATCCAGAATTGTGATCTGGTTGCACCTAACATATGCCTTCCTCATTTAGCCTGAGATTTGGTCCAGTTTTTTGTTTTGTTTGTGTGGTGTTGTGTGTTTTTTTTTCCCTCTCTCTCAAACTTTATCTTCCCTGGGTTAAAAAAGGGAGGAGGATAGATTCTGAATTGGCCAAAATACATGTGTTTTGTTGTTGTTGTTGTTTTAATATATCTAAAAATTTTTTTTCTTTTAAAAATATACAGCATTAAATCCCAAATCCTATTTAAAGAGTTGACAACTCCAGAGGTCAGTGCTGCTTTTATAGGACGTTCCGGTGGCTGTTGTTACAGTTCAAAGCCTGACAACCCTTTGGGATCCCCGAAGGCAGAGGAAGTAAGAGGAATGGCTTTCACACATGGAAAGTAGTACACAAGAGATTCAGGGCTCAAGACTGGAAGCGAGGAGGTTTGGGGGGGTGGCAGAGTGGGACAGTGGAAGATAAGTCTACCTGGGCCTCAGAGAGCCCAGTCCAGGAGAGAGCACTTTGAGGAAAGAGGCTAAGAAAAAAAGGAAACAGTTTTCAAAATGCAACGTTATTGTGATTTCCATCACAAAATAAACAAAAAAATAATTATCCAAATGCTTCAGGAACTGTGTTTAATGCCTGTAAAAAAAAAGGGGGGGGGGGAATCCCCAAAGTGAGTCACCTTGCGATTTCAGAGGAGGGCAAAGGAGAAATGTGGCCACCCTTTTGTTTCCATCCTGTTATCTCAGATGACCTGGAAGAGGGAAGACAGAATTAAGCAAGCCAGTCACTAATGAGGTACCCTGAGGCCTGGAAATCTCTTGATCCCACCACTTAATTCTCTTTAGTGAGAAACCTTTCAATTTCCTCCTATTAAAAGGGCCAATTTACTGTTGGTGGCAAACCCACCAAAGTTGTTAGAATGTTGGCCCATTTCACCCCAGTTTCTATCCCTCAAACTCCACATTGAAATATTGTAGAACGCCATGTGCTGCTGACAATGCTGGGGAGCATAGAAGGCAGCATGGCTTTTTCCTTTCCCATGTCTCCCAAGGTAAGAGTTCAAAGCTTGTTCTCTCTCAGTACACTTTCTCTCCCACCTCCTAAGTTTAAATCTTTCAACCTGCAATTCTGCAAGTATTAAACATTTCACTGTGATACATATTGTGTTGCAAAAACAAACAGTCTTTGTTTAAAATTATTTGGTTTGTGAATCCATCCTGCCTTTCCCTGCTTGGAACTAGTTACACCACCCTATCTGAACTGATAGAAGGGCATTTGAAGAGCTAGCATATCAGTATCTGGTGAGTGCCCCAGTCCGCTTCACCCAGACGGCCCCTTTTCTCTCCTGTGTAATAAAATCAGTTTGGTTTGCTTAAAGTGCATAACGAACTCTGCTCTAATCTATAACATGCCAAGGCCTGTGACTTAAAGTTTAATAAAATATCCGAACCCAACTTTATTTTTCTATGTATTTTTTGCAACATGAGTGTTTTAAAAATAAAGGACTGTGTCTTTATTAGACATACCTGAGTGGTTTTCTGTTTCCTAAAGACTGTATGTTATTGAGCTTACATATTTCTTGTTACCTCGTTCTCCCACCCTCTTCCTGCCTGACAAATCTATGGAGAACAAATAATCAAAAGCAGTTGCTTAGCCTAAGCAGACAATAGTCATTCTTTTAAAAGCATCGGCCTCTGTTCCTGATAAGTCAAGTGCAGGGGAAAGGAATTTCTGTCTTCAGTTTAATAATCACCTGTTCCAGCCCAAGAACGCCTTTGTTTAATCGAGAACAACGGGTATTTACTTACATTTCTTGAAGCCCCTGACAGGGACACGTAGAACACAATAATAATTCATTTAAAATTCCCCTTCCACTTCCTACTAGTCCTCACACTGAAGCTGCTCCCCTGGCCCCTGCATCTTCCTGCAAAGGACACCTTCATCTGGGGCAGACAAACTTCTTGCAAGCAATAGCTTTGAAGCGAAATCACGAGTATTGAACTAGGTTTCACATAAAATATATAAATAACACGCCCTTCATCTGCCTGCACTTAGACTAACTTTATTAAAGCCCACAAGCAGAGAGTCTCATGCACCTGATTACCTGACTGACTTGATGGGTTTCTTGCCCCCTCCTTCAAGGAAATGGAAGCTTAAGGAATAAGGTACTTAATAGAGGTAAAACATATCATAATTTCAAAGCTGGCTCTAATCCTTTAAGTACATTGCACACACAGGTGGGGCCTCCCGTGGCGTGTTCACATGATGAGATTTAACTCTTTGCTCAAGTCTGCAGCCATCGGTCCCTCCCCAGGAAAGCCCTCAGCTCTCAAATTACAAAGGCTCTGGCAGTAAATTAGCAATGTGGCTTTTTTTAAACCATTAAAAGTGACTAATCCAGGCAATTAAACAAAAATCTCTCATCTCTAAAGAAAGTTTTCTGCCTCTCCTTGCCCCTCTTCCAACTTGCGCCCCCCCCCCATGCCCACCCCCCTCACCCCGTCCTGCTGTGCTCCCTGTCTGTGGTCTTTGGAATCCCCTTGCAGTCAGCCTCTCAAACATCTTCCGTTCAAATGTCTAGTCACTGTAGTTTTGTCCCTGGTGTTTCCATTGCTTCTCCCCAGGCCTCCTTGGGAAGGCCATTGTTGTCAGGAAGGAACTAAATGCTGGAGGTTTACACCTAGGGGGAAAAAGGCTCTTTCCTCTTAATTACATAGCAAGTCAGTCATATCTCTATGGCGAGGTGAATGGCAAGCATCTTAAAGCTGACCTCGGAGGGAACAGAGGCTATTTTGGGTGCCCTGTGAAGGAGTGCTGCATGCAGATGGTGATGATTTATTGAGAGGGCGATCAGCTCAGGAGGTTTGCCGGAGAGGAAGTGAAGACAACAGGAAGGAAGCTGAGCCACCTATGCTGGTGAGACAGGCCTGCCCCAATACCTAATGAAGCTCCAAAGCCAATGTGTCCCAGACTGAAGGGAGTGGTGGGCACTTGCAATCCCAGCCTTAGCCATCTCCTGAAAGTGGGAATATCCTGAGGCATTGCGGTTCTGTTAGATAGGACAAGAGTCTTAAGGTTTAGGTGGTTCTTACTAAATGCTATCCTTGATAAATGTTAACATACAGTCATAGTTTGCACATGATGGGCTTGATCTAATCCAATAGGATAAGTTTAGCCAACTGCAAAGAAAAAGACAACATGTAACATACCAAATCGTGTAGATAACCAATGGCTAAGGTTTCCTTCAGGGAGACAGAGCTTTGGGTGTGCATCCTGTCTCCTTTATTTGTTGCAAGTAAATAAAACTACCTAAAGACCAAGCACGCCTCATCCTTGAATAGAACACCCCAGGCAGTGAACCCCTTGAGTTGGGTAATAGTTCTTTCTTGAGTAAGACTGGCCACAGGGATGCAGTTCTGAGTCACTAGCTTCCACACCCCCAGCGGCTGTGGAGTGCATCTCCCTGTATTGGGGGCTCAGTGGAGCACCACGGAATTTACTCTAGGACATGAGGCTCTTTGGCCCCTTGAGTGTGGCCCTTCCACAAAATACCACGGCCTGGGTGAGCCTATTTTGGAGAATTGGCGTTAGAAGAAGTTTAAGTTTAAAAAATTTGGGTCTCAAAAGAAATTTCAATCGTTGTACTGTTGATATTTGTCTCTGATGACTAATGATCCTTTTCTTGGTAGCTCTTAGGACCTTGGTCACTCTCACCTGGCCACGGTCACCGCCAGTCTTTGCAGTGAAGAAATCTGAGTCTGGAGGGTCCGAGTAGGCTCCACGCTCTGAGTTCTGCTCTCAGACATTACACTCTGCCCTCCCACAGCCATCATGAACATGTCACCGGGGCTTGTTTTTCCAAGCCCAGAGTTATTTACTGCCCAAGAAAAGGGGCAGGAACGATACTTCTGGGACACAAAGAGCTCCTAGTTTAGCCATAGACTTGGCCTTTGTGCAAACTTTCCCAGACAGACTACCCGTCAAAAGTCAACAAGGGAAAGGACAGGAATCTCAGTTTCCACACATGTCCTCCTCTCACCTCCAAAAAGCTTCACCTATGACCTTGATTTAATTCCCCAGTCTGCTCTGGGCCAGATATGGGTCATAGGAGAGATTTAAGAGATATTTTTAGGCTAGATCACCTGTGTGACCAGCCTCCACCTGCATCCAGCCCTTCCAGGGACGAGCATGGTCCTTGCTGGGAAGGTGTTGGGGTGTCACACAAGAGAAAGTCCCACTTTCTCTGGAATGACTATAGGATATTTACAGATTTTTTTAAAGGCTAGAAACCATGTGGTGCATGGGAAATCAATGATGATTTTGCTCTGTTGAAAGTAGAAGCCCGGTAGCATTTGATCTCAAACACCAGTCACCCCCACAGTATAAACAAGCTATTGTTTATACTATACTATTGGCAGTATAGTCCTCAGCCCCATGGTGTCAGCATTGGCTGCACATATCCTGGGAGTCTACAAAAACAGCCCTACTTAGCACCTTGCATAACAATCTCTGTGGGTAGAGCTTCAGACATCAGTATTGTTTTTAATACTAATGTCCAAGATTACAAATCACTCTTTCCAACTGGTTTGCCTACTCAGCCTCATAGGTGCCAGGATAAGAGAGATCTACCTGGAGAAGCCAGCAAGGGAGGAGCTAGGGTGTACTTTTTCTTTTTCTTTTTGGCATGCTCATTCTTTTTATAGAAAACAGATGTTCAGCTTTTCTTACTTTCTTCTCAAATCTTCTCCTCTGGAATGTCTGACATCATCCAAAGGCCCTCTATAATCCAGGAAAGCCCAACTCCTTACAGGTAATTCCCCCCCAACCTGCAGGGGCCCAAACTTCCTGGGTTTGTAATTAACTTTATCATCTACAAGGACTCATTACTTGTCTCCAACCCTGGCCCATCAGGGCTGACTGCTTGTGGAAGACAGAAAAGGTTCCATCCTCAACTCTGCTTTCTTGTCTTTGAGGAATTTTTTATGTTTTTTTTTTGTTCTTATTGAGATGTCATTGACACATAACACTGTATCGGGTTCAAGGTACAGCACGATGATTTGATATTTGTACAGACTGAGAAATGCTCACCGCAAGTCTCGCTGCCACCATCCTTTTCACACATCCTGGAACGGCAGAGCCTGTTTGTGCTTTGCTGGGAACAGTGGGTGTCATTTAACATCTGTCAGTTAGCGTCACGCTTCCCTGAGAACTCATCTATCAGGATTAAGTAGTGTCTTAGCATTGACATAACATTTACACTTCCTTTTGCCAAATCGGCGATATTAAGCATTTTATTTTTAAAAAAAGAAATCTGTAAGCAGAGATAGATTAGGTGGAAGGTGGTTCCCCAATGAGGGAAGGAATATGCCTGTGACAAAACAGCTTTTGACTAACATTTGTATGCAACTCATACGGCTCTGTATGCAATGAATGCAGAGTTGGGATCAGAACTCCAGCTCAAAGCCAGGACAGTTTGAACTTGACCTAAACAACATCTGAAAACAGGAAAGATGGAAACACCAAGTTCTTTTATGGAGCAAAAGGAGGGAATATTCGAAAGATGAACTTGGAGATGAGGAGGAGATGCCATTCTCTCATGGAAAAGTTTGGAATCTCTCCCTCATTCCATGCTGAGAGCTTGTTTATACTTAGATCTTTGATGAATTTTTTCCCCTTCGAGGAAGATCTGACTCATCAAAGGCCTGGGTGAAGAAAGACACATGAAAGACTCCACCGGGATAGATGTCCAAGTTCTGCAGCCTCCCAGTTCCAGAATCCCGACTCCAGACATGCCTTTCGACCTTGACTGAAACTGTGTTCCCTGTTCCTGGGCTGTTGCCTCTTTTTACAGTGAGTCAGTTCAACTGCCTGTGAAAAGCTAGGGCAAGGAAGGAGGAACAACAAGGGGTGGGATGGACGGGGATGGAATCGGACGGGTAGTTTTCCATGGCCAGTGAGCATCTCTGTACCTGTGTGAGCTCACCACCCCTCTCGATGGCTCTACATTGACCCCTGAGTAGAGAGATGGCTTCATGAACTAGAGATCAGGTTTTATTATGGAGACAGACAGAGGGCATGTCAACTTTGGCATCACAAAGGAACAAGAGCTGGACTGGGATCTGAGGAAAGGTGTTCTCATTACAACCCAAATATGTTTTATAAAAGCCTGTGGCAGGCACACGCCCCAGAGTAGCAGGATGGGTTTTCACACAAATTGGGCCAGCTTCCCACTCAGAGAAGCAGCTTGATGCAGAACGAGGCACATGCTACAACTGGCGGCCATGGAAAAGGAGTTGAGAGCAAGGTGACCATAAGTCCTTAAAAACCAGAACTCCTTTGATCTTGGGAAGCAACCAAAAGGGCACTGTGTCCCAAGCAATGGAGCTAGCATCTCTCCCTACTCTGCACTAACCTGAGAGAAGTTTGACACTGAATGAATGCATGACTAAATGAATGAATGAATCCACACTTTACCTGAAGTTCTTACTAAGTTTGGTTCTGAGCACTTTCAGGTAAACAGTAGCAAGTTTAGAAAAACATAATTGGGATGACCCAGGGGTGAAAAATAGTCAAATGAAGAAGAGGTGAAGAAACTAAGAACATTTAACCTGGAAAAGGAAAGTCAAGGTCAAAGGGCATCAGTGAAGATGATATCCTAGGTCAGTGGTCGGCAAATTGCGGCTCTGTTGACAAATGAGTTTGCCGACCAGTGACCTAGACTCTTGCTTCCAATAATTACAAGTTGTTGTTGTTCCTTGTGATTAAGTCCCTATCCCAGTGGTCAGCAAACTCATTAGTCAATAGGGCGGCAAACCGCAGCTCACGAGCCGCAGTTTGCAGACCACTATCCTATGTGAAATCATCAAGGTGACACATAGCTCAGACCAGCAATGTATTAAAATCATTGGGCTGATATGGGTTCTCTGTCAGTGGGAAGGTGACAACTATTTGGCGAGGAGGTCATGAGGAGGATGGGCATGCCTGGTGCAACTCTAAGATCCTTGCCAGGCCTCTGCTTCTATGATTCTATGGAGAAGAATTGGGTCTAACCTATCTATCATCTACTAGTTGTGCATTTCAGCTACTCCTTTATTGAATGGATAAATTAATCCTTAGGGTGTTAACTGAATTGAATCAGCTTTGCAGGTCTCATCTCTGATTCATCAGGGAAGCAAACAATTGTATGATTTCAGGAGAAATGGAGATCTAGTGATATTTGAAATTCCATCCCTGCAGGTTCCTTCTTGAACCTGAAGAATTCATCTCTAACTAAAATATGAATATTCCTGGGAAAAGTAATGAATTACAGTTGATGAATCATTAATCAGCAAATATGAATACATTTATTAATTTCAACAGAGACTTGTGATACAACAAATCACTGTAAAAAAAGAGAGAAAAGCACAAGAAAAATACTGGAGGTTTGGATAAAAAAGATAAATTTCTATTTCTGAATTTCATCTAAGTTTAGTCCTGTCCATACTGATTGCTTTATTGCTGTCTTACATTCAGGGCTTAAACTATTGCATTCTTTTTATGGAAGCCTTTTGACTTTAGACCTTAGACATGTATATTGTTGCCTGGGAAATGGATGCCCAGAGAGAGGTAACCTTACTGTTCTAGAAGCAAAAGAATAGCAAAAGAATAGGAGGGTGATGAGTTTATATTTCCTTCCCTCTGACATGGAAATTAGTAAGTCAATATGGAGGGGGCAAAAAATATCTTTACTTTTATTTTAGTTTAATTTTTAACCAAATGTTATAACTCTAAGCTCTTAATCTAAATCAATAATTGACTAGATTTCTCTGAATGAAACATATGGCATAATAAAAAATAGCATGGATTTCACCAAGCCGGTGTTGCTCAGTGGCTGAACATTGACCTATGATCCAGGAGGTCATGGTTTGATTCTGAGTCAGGGCATATGCCCGGGTTTTGGGCTCACCCAGTGTGGGGTGAGCAGGAGGCAGCCAAACTATGATTCTCTCTCATCATTGCTGTTTATATCTACTTCTCCCTCTCCCTCCTCTTTGATTTCAATAAAATTATTTTTTAAAGATTGCATGGGTTTTAGTTTTAGGACGGATCTATAGCCTTGATTGTGTCTTTATATTAGCATATGACTGTAAGCAAGTTATTTGAATTTGTTGAGGCTCAGATTCTTCATATATATATATATATATATATATATATATATATATAATACATAATAATGCCTCATTTACAGAATTTTTTCTAAAGTTTTAGTGAGGCAAATCTAGCATATATTGGATCATCAGAATTGTCAGCTCTGCCCTGGACAATGGGCTCAATGGTGAGAGCCATCGGTCAGTGTACTGAAGGGTCATGGGTTCAATTCCCAGTCAAGGGCACATACTTGGGTTGCAGGTTTGATCCCAGGCACCAGTTGGAGTGTGTTCAGGAGGCAACCAATCTCACATCTCTCTCTCTCTCTCTCTCTCTCTCTCTCTCTCTCTCTCTCTCTCTCTCTCTTTCTCTCTCTCTCCCCACCCCTCCCTTCCACACTAAAAATCAATGGAAAAAATATCTTCAGGTAAGTGTTAACAACATCAAAAAAAGAATTACGAGTTCACTCCTCTTTTTGAGAAATGTCTAAACTATATCTAAGTGTGTATATAAAACTTACATACTCTAATAAAATATATGCAATGGTCACTAGACATATTTCTTATATGCTTTCTCATGAAACTACAATAGCAAATAGTATTGGAATTTTAATTTTTGTATTTTTTTATATGCCAATGAGTTAATATTCTACAACATAAAACCCATAAAACCACCATATTATTGGACATACAGGTAAAAGGAAGGAAGGAAGGAAGGAAGGAAGGAAGGAAGGAAGGAAGGAAGGAAGGAAGGAAGGAAAGAAGGAAGAAAGAGAAAAAGAAAGAGAGAAAGAAGGAGAGAGAGAAAGGAAAATTTCAAAACAGGTAGGGGGAAATGCACACTAAAGGTTCCACAAAATGAATTGAAGATGATTCTCCAAGATGCGGTCATTTCTCCTGGGCTGAGCTGTAACTCCATGGGATTCCATGTGGTCTTTCCCACAGGATGGAGACTATGTCCCCTCAGTTTAAATCATTAGAGGTGGAGGACTAGTGACCAGGGCTGCTTGCTTCCATGCCCAAAGTTGGACTGCACAAATACAGACAAAATAAATCAACAAAAATAGCTAAGAGGCATTTCTAAACATGTCCAGCTGCAGAAATTTATGACTATTAACTTTTGGAAAAAGGTTATTTCAGATAAGCCAACTATTTATACAGAAAACAAAAATGAAATATATATTGATTGGTTTTCAGTTTGCTATCCTAGTCCTGAGAGAGACATTACATGGGGAAAAGCCTCTTTGACCACCTTGCTCTTTGCCAGTGTCCCTTCCACTAAAATCCTCCAAAATTTGCACTGAGGGGTGGGCTTCAGTATTTTATGACCATGTAGTCCTTTCTTTTTCTCTCCAGTCTTCTTTTGTAAAAGACAGAATCTAAAGTCATAAATTCTTGAGCTGGCCAAGTTCTCTTCCATGGCCAAGCTAGATCTTTGAGTACAGTCAGGGAGGTGGCCCATCGTAGACATTCTCCTAGAAAGGAAAACAAGACTTTCTCTTCAATTGATCCCATGAATCTACTGCTCATAGGTTGAGTGACCTTATGAACGTTATTCATGACCCCATATCATTGCCTCCTCATCTGTAAAATCTCCCCTAAGGTTTCTTTCAGCCTATGCTTATTTATTTTATGTTTATTGATATTAGGTTTCAGTCTATGTTTTTTTATTTCTCTTCTATTTTTGAAGCCGTTAGGCCCTTCCTGTTACCATATGTTTGGAAATTTAAATGTAAAAATTAAGTTTGTATATAAGATGTCATACAAGCAGATTCATAGTAATTTGTCAAATGTCCAGCCCAATGTAAGGAGAGTCAAATTTGCACAATCCAAAGAAAGGATGTGCTTTTCATGATTGTTAATAGAATCAAAGAAAATAATGCTGTCAGTGTAATTTCAGGATTATAAAGGAGCTCGTTCTATCATGTGGGTAATGCAGATGCTAGCTGAGCTGGGTCTCCTGGTTCTGAGAACCAGATGAGCTTACTATAGCTCAAGCCCTCATCATCCATGCCCTGTCAAAATCCAAACCTTCAACAATATGTTTGCTCATTTCTAGCAGGTTCATTTTATTCTCCATTTCCTCCAGTGTTATCTGTGTTCTTTACTGCAGAATTGAAACTCAAGTTCTTCCTCAGATTTCCTAGAACAAAACCACACATTCACACAAGGCATTCATGCGTGTGGTAGACTTGACCAAAAATTAGTTGAGGCAGAAGACAAGAGAGAGTGTTATGCCACAGCAACATGAATATTGTCAAATTAAACATCAGAAATCCCTTATGTTAAACTGTGAACTGTCTACTGATTATTTCATCAAATGTGGACCCCCGTCTCATTTCATCTGCTAATCCCTCCTTTTTTCTCCTTCCTTTCCTTTCTCTGGATTGTCCTCTTGGGAACAGAGAGAGTCCTCTTGCTGGTTCAAGCAGGGCATATTACCACCCTTTTTATTGCCTTGGTGCATGCCTTCCTGTGCTTTGCCAAACAATGGCAATTTTTTCCCAAAGAAACATTCTGGTGTTTAATAATAATAGTAATAATCCCTCTGCATTAAATATAAAATTAATAATGTTGAAAACTTTCAGATGGAAATGTTAAGGCCACTATTAACAAAAGATTTTTCAGAAGTCATAGAATGGCTTAGGCTGTACTGAGAGGTAAACTGTGAATGATTAATTTAGAACCTGTGATTATATAAGACTCTGAGCAAGACCTTGATAAGTCAAAGATGTTTGAAACACAAAATGAAGGCAAAAGACCCAGAGTAGTAACCATACTGACCAAGAACAACATTGAAGGACTGATACTACCTGACCTCAAGGCTTACTATAAAGTTACAAGTAATCAGAACAGTATGGCACTGGCAAAAGAATAGAAGCATACATCAGTGGAAGAGTATAGAGAGTCTGGAAATAAACCCCCACAAATACTAGAATGAACTGATCTTTCACAAAGAAAGCAAAAGATGTAGAGTTAAATAACTTACTGTTAATTTTACTTGTTTTTTGAGGTAGGCCTGTAGTGCTTCTCTCTCAGGACTGCCTTTGCTGTGGCCCAGAGACTTGGGGTTGTTGTGTATTCACTTTTGTTTGTTTCCAGGAAGTTTTTTCATTTATTTCACAACAGCAAAAGAATTCAATGGAGAAAGGATAGTCTTTTCAACAACTGGTGCTGAAACAGTTGCAAAAATAAAAAATAAAAGAGAGAGAATTTTGGCACAGACCTTAAACATTTTACAAAGATAACTTAAAATTGAGCATAGAACTAAATATAAAATGCAATATTATTAAACTTCTGGAAAATCCATGTGATCTTGGTCAGTATGAGAAAAATCAGAGAAAATCCATGTGATCTTGGGTTTGAGATGAAATTTAGGATATGACATTAAGAGAATGAGTGATCTACTAAAGAAAATAATTGATATCAGATTTTATTAAAATTTAAAACTTGTGCTCTGTGAAAGACACTGTTAAGAGAATGAAAAGTCATGCTAGAGTTTTGGAAAAAATATTTGTAATCAATATTAGATAAAGGTTTTGTATCAAAAATATACAAAGAATCATTAAAGCTTAACAATAAGGAAACAAAAACTCAATTTAAAATGGACAAAATAGCCCTGGTCAGTGTCTCAGTTGGTTAGAGCATCATCTCATACACCAAAAAGTTGCAGGGTTTTTGATTCTGGGTCAGGACACATACTTGGGGTGCAGGTTGGATTACCAGTTAGAGTCAACAAATCTATGTTTCACTCTCACATCGATGATTCTCTCTCACTCAAAACTCAATAAAAAGATATCCTTGGTGAGGAATAAATAAATAATCGATTCTACATAATAAAAGCTGAATATGCTAATGTCTGGTCATCCTGTCATCCATTCAACCAATCAAAATGAAATATGCTAATGATATGGTAAGGCAGCTCAACAACTCGCTATGATGTGCACTGACCACCAGGGACAGATAGTTGCCCGGTCAACCTGTTGCTATGACGTGCACTGACCATCAGAGGGCAGAGGCTCCAACAGGTAGATTAGATTGCTGCTGGGGTCCTGCCGATCAGGACTGAGCAAGATAGAGCAGACATGTCCTAGAGCCCTCCCACAACCCCTCCTCAGCTGGCCAACCTCCCACATACTTTCCCAGCCCTGATCATGCACTGGTAGGGTCCCTCAGCCTGGCCTGTGCCCTCTCACAATCTGCGGCCCCTAGAGGATCTTGGAGAGCCACTTTCGGCCCAATCCCCACAGGGCAGGCTGAGGGACTCCACTAGTGCACAAATTTGTGCACCGGACCCCTAGTGTATATATAAAAGCCTAATCAACCAGCTAACCAGCCTACCGGTCGACCACCTGGTAGCTATAATGCTCACTGACTACCAGAGGGCAGATGCTCAATGCAGGAGCAGAACCCACAGGCATGAAAACATGGAATAGACTGATGGGAAAGTGGAAAAGGGGGGAGTGGCAAGGGTGGGAAGAGATTAACCAAAGATCTTATATGCATACTAGAGGCCCAGTGCACAGATTTGTGCACCAGTGGGATCCCTCAGCCTGCCCTGTGGAGATCACCCTGAAATTGGCTCTCCAACATCTCCCGAGGGGTTCCAAATTGAGAGAGGGTGCAGGCCAGGCCAAGAGACCCCACCAGTGTACAAATCTATGCACTAGGCCTCTAGTGAATAAATAAATAAAAGTGGGCAAAATTATTTGAAGACCCACTTCACCAAAAACATATAGATGGCCAACAAATATACAAAAAACATGCTAGCCATTATCTGTCATCAGAGAATTGCAAATTAAATCAGCAATGAGATACCACTACATACCTATTAGAATGGCTAAACTCCAAAAAACTGACAATGCCAAGTTCTATTGAGGATTTGAAGCAATTGCACCCATGTGCATTTACCCAATTGTTTTGAAAATTTATATTCACACAAAAACTTGGACATGAATGGTTAGACAGCTTTTTTTATCACTGCCAAAAAATGGAAGCAACCATGATGTTCTTCATTAGGTGAGTAAATAAACTGAAGTTCATTCACAGTAAAAAGATCAGTGGTTTCCAGGGACTCAGCGGATGGAGGAAGGGATGAATAGTTGGAGCATAGGGAAGTTTTAGGGCAGTGAAACTTCTGTATGAAACTTCTGTGATGATGGATTCTGTATGACATGGCTTGTCAAAACTCATAGAACTTCACATCACAAAGAGAGATCCTAAACGTATGTAAATTTCAAAAAATTATTTAAGGAGATAGTAAACCCCAGGAAGGAATGCAACCTGTGACAAGAGACCGGTTGTATTACAAACAAATGAAACAACTTCACAAGAGGAGGAAGGGTGAGGAAGGTGCTGACTCGAGTATCTTTGAAAATGAATGGAGGCTGTAAATGCTAAAGACAGGGTGGGGATGAAGTTGCAAAGGATCAGAATTTTCATAGATTATTGAAGTTAAGCTGGTATAAATTGAAATTAGAATGTTATAACTTTAGGATACGTAATGTAACTCCCATGGTAAACCTCAAAGAATATGTTTATAGAATATGCACAAAAGGAAAGCAAAACATTTCACTACAAAAAATCAACTAACCTCAAAAGGAGAGAGTAGCCAAAACTGGTTTGGCTCAGTGGATAGAGCGTCAGCCTGTGGACTGAAAGGTCCCAGGTTTGATTCCGGTCAAGGGCATGTACCTTGGTTGTGAGCACATCCCCAGCAGGAGACAGCTGATTGATGTTTATCTCTCATCAATGTTTCTCTCTATCCCTCTCCATTCCTCTCCATAAAAAATTAAATAAATAAATAAATAAATAAATAAATAAATAGGAAATAGTAATGAGGACATGAGAGACAAAAGGCTATAGGTATATAGAGAACAAATAGAAAATAACAGTGGTAAGTCCCTTCTTATCAGTAATTACTTTTAATGTAAATGCATTAAATTATCCAATCAAAAAAGAGACTGGCAAATGGATTGAAAGAAAAACATGGTCCAAGTAAATACTCTCTATAAGAGATTCATTTTGTATCCAAAGGCACAAATAGGTTTGATATCAGAGTACGTGGGGGCTACTCCTCCCCACTGGGTGTTGCTGGGGTTGCAGTTCTTCCATTATCTTGAGATAAAGAATTTTCTGAGACTTGTTGGGAGAATTCGTGATTTTTATTTGCATGGAATTAAATTCCTGTGTTTCCAAAGTCCCATTTCCCTTAGACCAGTCATAGAAGAAGGATAGCTGGGGTTTCAGTAAAGCTAGAAGCAAAACCAATGTCCAGAGTTTCCTTTCCATGTTGGTGCTGGGTCCAGTACGGCATTAGGCTAGTTGCAGTCCAGTAGTCCGTTGTGTGTGGGATCCACATGGCCGGGGGTGAATGCAGGGAAGCAGGAGCAAAAGAACCCCACAAGCCAGGAGCAAGTGCAAGGCCCCAGAGAGAAAACTTTTTTGTTTAGGGTTTGCAGTGGCCACGCTTATTCTGGCCAACCATCTCTGTACCCAGGTGTGACTGGCAAGTACCTTTGCTAGTTTCCCCAACTTTACTGGACACGCATCTATCTTTCCTTTGTCCAGGCCCTTTCCCCCAATGTTTTGCAGAGAACATGCCTATAATATCTGGCCTTCTCTCTGCTCTTTCCTGTTATTAATAAGTAGCTAATTACAATGGTATTAGGTTAAAAGTGAAAGGATGAAAAAAATATTCCTTGCAAACAGTAACCAAAAGAAGAGGGTGGCTATATTAATACCAGGAAAAAGGGTATTTAAATAAAAAAAATAGTTATGAGACAAAAGGCATTATATATTAATAAAAGAGGCAATAGAGTAAGAAGATATAACAATTATAAACATTTACATTTACATACCTAATGACAGACCATCAAAATATACAAAGCAAAAATAGGCAGAATTGAATGGTCATATAGGCAGTTCTACAATAATACTTGGGCATTTCAATACCCTTATATGAATAATTACTAGAACAACCAGACAGAAGACAAGTAAGAAAAGAGGATTCACACAATAGAATAAATTGGCTAAATTTAACAGACATATACAGACCACTCTATCCAACAACAATAAAATATATATTCTTCTCAAGTGCATGAGACATTCTCTAGACTAGGCCACAAATGAAGTCTTAACAAATTTTAAAATATAGATGCCATACAAAGTATCTTCTCCAATGACAACTAGGTAAAATTAGAAATTAATAATAGAAGAAATCTGGAAAATTCACAAAATCTTAAAAATTAAACAAAACACTATTAAACAACCAATAGATCAAAAAAGAAATCACAGGGAAATTGGAAAATCTGTAGAGACAAATGAAAATAAAAACACAACATACCTAAACTTATGAGAGACAGTGAAAACAGTGCTATAAATACTCACATTAAAAAATATGGGAGATCTCCACAATTTACAATAGCTACAATTTGGAAACAGCCTAGGTGCCTGTCAGCAGATGAGTGGATCAGAAAACTGTGGTACATGTACACAATGGAATTCTATCTGCCATTAAAAAGAAGGAATTCTTACCATTTGCAGCAACCTGGTTGGAACTGGAGAGCCTTATGCTTAGTGAAATAAGCCAGTCAATGAAGGAGAAGCATCACATGATCTCACTCATTTGTGGATAATAAAGAACATTATAAACTGATAAACAAAAGGATAGATACAGAGACAGTAAAGCTTCAAACAGATTGTGAAATTACAGCAGGAAGATTAAAGTTAGGTGAGGTAGATAAGAGATCAATCAAAGGACTTGTATGCATGCATATAAGCATAACCAATGAACATAGACACTGGGGGGTTGGGGTATGCCTGGGAGGGAGGGGTGGCAATGGGGAGATATGTATAAAAAAATTAATAAAAATTTTTTAAAAAATATGGGAGATTTCAAATCAACAATCTAACTTTACAATGTAAAGAACTAGAAAAAGAACTCACTAAACTCAAAATTAGTAGAAGACAGGAAGTAATTATGATTAGAGCAGAAATAAATTTAAAAAGACTAGAAAAACAATAGAGAAAAATCAATGAAACCAAAAGTTGGGCCCTAACTGGTTTGGTTCAGTGGATAGAGCGTCAGCCTGTGGACTGAAGGGTTCGAGGTTCGATTCTGGTCAGGGACATGTACCTAGGTTGCAGGCTCCATCCCCAGTAGGGAGAATGCAGGAAGCAGTTTATCAATGTTTCTCTCTCATTAATATTTCTCTCTCTAAAAAAAATATTTATTTCTATCCCTCACCTTTCCTCTCTGTAAAATCAATAAAATATTTTTAAGTTGGTACCTCAAAAAATCAATAAATTGACAAATTTTTACCCAGATTGACTATTAAAAAAAGAGGAGTCTCACATTATGAAAATCAGAAATGAAAATGAGGACATTACTGCTGACTTTATAGAATAAAAAGGATTATGAAAGTATCTATAAACAATTGTTGACCAACAAATTGGATATTCTAGATGAAATGGATAAATTCATAGATGCATAAAACATACCAAGACTGAATCATGAAAAAACAAAAAATATGAATAAACTGATTACTAGTAAGGAGATTGAATCAATAATCCAAAAATCTTTTAACAAAGATAAGCCCTGGATATGATGGATTCACTGGTGAATTCTATAAAACATGTACTTAAGAACTAACACTAACCCTTCTCAAAATTTAAGATGAGGGAACACTTCCTCACCTCATTTTATGATGCCATTGTTGTACTGACACTGAATTCAGACAAAGATACTACAAGAAAAGAAAGATATAGGCCAACATACTTTATGAACATTAACTCAAAAATTCTCAACAAAGTACTGGCAAACTAAATTCTGCAGCATATATAAATGATTTACATAATGACCAAGTGAGACTTAATCCTGGAATGTAAAAATAATTCAACATATGAAAATCAATCAATGTAATATACTACTTAAACAGAATGAAGAGAGAAAAAAGCACATGATCAAACTGATGAAGAAAAGGCATCTGACAAAACTTAACAACCTTTCATGATAAGAACCCTCAAAAATTAGGAATAGAAAAAAACTATCTAGCATAATAAAGCCATATGTGAAAAAAGAAATTAATAAAAGATCCAATATACAATAGCATAAAAAAGAATAACATATTTTAAAGTGTACTTAATCAAAGAATTAAAGGCCGGACAAGAACAAGTATAAAACATTGGTAAATGTTATTAAATAAGACATAAAGAAATCAAAAGACAACCCATGTTCATGAATCAGAAGACAATATTGTCAAAATGTATTGAATGCTATCCAAAGTGATCTACAGATTTAATATAATACTTATCAAAATTTCAATGATGACTTTTGCAGAAATAAAAATTACATCCTAAATTTCCCATGGAATCCCAAGGAATACCAAATAAGCAAAACAATCTTTTAAAAAGTTGGAGGACTTACACATCCTAATTCTAAAACTTAGCACAAAACTACAGTAATTAAAACAATGTGGCACTGGCATAAAGACAAACACATAGAGCAATGAAATACAATAGAGAGCTCAGAAATAAATCTCTGCATATGTGGCAAAATTAGTCTTGGCAATAGTCCCAAGACTATTCAATGAGGGAAGTCTTGAATGGACTTGGTGCTGGGAGAACTAGATAGCCACATTTAAAAAAAAATGAAGTTGGATCCTTACCTAACACCAAGTACAAAAATTAAATCAAAATGGATCAAAGACCTAACATAAGAGTGAAAACTATAAAACTATAAGAAGAATAAACAGGGCTAAAACTTCATGACATTGAACTTTGCAACGATTGTTTTGGATATGATACTAAAAATGAAAAAAAAAAAACACAGACAAATTGGGCCTCATGAAAATTAGTGCATCTAAAGACATTATCAATAGAGTAGAAAAAAATCCACAGAATGGGAGAAAATACTAGTAAATTATATATATGATAAGAAACTAATATCTGGAATATATTTTTAAAACCCCTTATACTCAAAAACAAACAAACAAACAAACAAACAACCCAATTTTAAAAATGGGCAAAGGACTTAAATAGACTTTGTCCAAATATGATATATGTACAAATGGCCAAAAAGCACATGAAAAGATGCTCAACATCATTAATGACTAGGGAAATGCAAGTCAAAACCACAATGAGATACCACCTCACACCCATTAGGATGGCTACTAAAACAAAACAGCAATAACAACAAAAACTCAGAAAATAACAGGTGTTGATGAGGATGTAGAGAACTTGAAATTGCATTGTGGGTGGGAATGTAAAATACACATCCTATGTGGAAAATAGCATGGTTATCCTTCAAAAATTAAAAATACAATTATCATATAACCCAGCAATTCTACAGCTATATATCCAAAAGAATTGAAAGCAGAGTCTCAAAGAGATATTTATACATGCACTTTATAGCAGCATTATTCACAATAACTAAAATGTGGAGGCAACCCAAGTGATAGATGAATGAATAATCAAAATGTGATAAAAACATACAATGAAATGTTATCCTGGCTTAAAAGGAAGAAAATTCTGTGATATGCTATAACATGGATGAACTTGAGAACATTATGCTAAATGAAAATAAGCGATTTGAAATAAGACAATAGGGTAGTGCCCTCGGCCTTCTCCCAGATCAGTCTCTGTTTCAACATTGTTTGGATGGAACAGACCCAGGGACACCCAGGCTTCCAGCCTCCAGCTACCCTCCAACCTCTTTTCCAGTCATCACCTTCAAAATTACTTCAGCCACCCTCAGTCTCTGAGACCATCTGATGTCATTATTTGTATTGAAATTTTTTCCATTATTTATTCTTTTACTCACTATTTGAATATTGTGAAGAATCAGGGTTTTCATTTATTTTATTTTAAATCACTTTTTATTTTTCTATTACAGTTGATACACATTATTATATTAGTTTCATATATAGTTGTAATCCCTATTATTAGACATCATATAACTTGCTAAGTGACCACACTGATAAATCTCATATCCACCTGCCACCATACATGTTTATTAGAATATTATTGACCATATTCCCTGGTCTGTACTTTATATCGCCATGGCTATTCTGTAGCTACCAATTTGTACTTCTTAATCCCTTCACCTGTTTCACCCTTCCCCTCAACATCCCTCCATCTGGCATCCATCAAAATGTTCTTTGTACCTATGAGTCTTTTTCTGTTCTTTTGTTTTTTTTGTTTCTTTTGTTTACTATATTTTTTAGATTCAATTGTTGAATTTGCCAACCTGCATCCACAGGACTCCTACACCTACCTCTCGGAGCTTCTATTTCCACCTCAGCAATGGCATGACCACTTCTTCCATGAGTTGACAGAGGAGACTCTCAAAGGTGCCAAGCATCTCTTGAAGATGCAAAACTAGCTCGGTGGCCGTATTCTCTTCCAGTACAAGCAGAAGCCTTCTCAAGATGAGGAGGGCAAAACTCAGGATGCCATGAAGCTGCCATGGTCACGGAGAGGAACCTGAACCAGGCCCTTTGGGATCTGCATGCCCTGGGTTCTACCTACGAAGACGCTCATCTCTGTGATTTCCTAGAGAACTGCTTCCTGGCTGATGAGGTGAAACTCATCAAAAAGATGGGCAACCACCTGACTCACCTCCACAGGCTGGCTGGCCCCAGGCTGGGCTGGGTATCTCTTGGAAAGGCTCACCCACAGGTATCCGTAAAAGCCTTTGAAGCCCAGAGGTCTTTGAGGGGCCCCTCTGCAACCCCTGGTGTCTGGCTTCTGCCTGAGACTCTCCCTGAAGCTGATAGGCAGCCTTCTAATAACTCTGGAGCCAAATCATGTTCATAGTATGTCCCCTGAATATGACACTAGGAAAATGGCACTTCACCTCCTCTCCAAACCCTATAATTGCAATCTTATGAGGAAAACATCAAACAAAATTCAATAGAAGTGCATCCTACAATATACTAGTCAATGTTCCTCACACTGTCAGGTTCATCAAGAACAAGGAAAGTGTGAGAAATTCCCAGCCCACGTGAGCCTAAGGAACCTTGAGAACTAAACGTAATGTAATATCTTAGATGGGATTCTGAAACAGAAAAAAGACCTTAGGTAAACACAAGGGAAATTTTTTTAAAAGTGACTTCAGTTAATAATATATCAACAATGGTTAATTATGGTAGCAAATACATGATAGTAATATATTATAGATGTTGATAATATGGAAATTGAGTTTGGATTGTCTGAGAACTCTCTATACTATCTTCCCAATTTTTCTGAAAATATAAAACTGGTCCAAAATTAAAGTCTATTTAAAAATATACAGTATAAAACACCACAAATACTTATTGAGTAAATGAATAACAATACTTCACATCAATACTTTCCAATACTTACGCTATGGAAAGATAAGACATCACACGTGTAATATCAGTAGCATAAGGATGTCTGATCAGGGTGTCAGGTAATTAGTAAACAACTGCATGTATTATCTCATTTAATGCTCAGAATAGTTTCCTGAGGGAATGCTAGTATTATTATTACCATTACAATTATTTCCATTCTACAGATAAGGAAGCTGAGGCTCAGAGAGGATAAGTAATTTGTGGAGTCATTCAGATAAAAATGGCAGAGCCCAGATGTGAACTCAGCCACACTATTGACAAAGCTGGACACTTAATTACTTTGAGCAATATCATAAAGGAGTAATAAAGACAAGTAGAAGTTGTTCTGTAGTGAGTCAGGCAGGTTTCATGGCAGCCTAGGGATTGGAGCTGCTCTGAAGGTTGGGGAGGACCAGAATAAGGGGAGAGATGGAAGGAGAGCTTTTAAAGTAGAAGGAAACGGTTTGGCTCAGTGGGACACTGCTGGAAAGGACAAAAAGACAAATGCCCTCTGGTTGAGAAACATTAACTAGTAACTGTAAATAATAGAATGGGACAGAATTGCGTGGTTTTTTTGTAAGTAGTGTTGTCCAGGAATGCAGCGGGTGGTTTCTGGAATGATTGTTTTGGTTGTCATCCTATGATTCTCAGATGGACTTGCATTCATTCATAGAGCAAGCATAGATTAATTCCTACCATAAATCGTGTGCTATGTTAGGCATTTGACTGGCATTAATTTAACCATGAAGGTTTTAACAGATTGAAGCTAGGGGTGCAACCCAAGGCCACGAAACAGAATAAAGCTAACTATCCCACAGGAGGAGGACCATACTTTGTTCTTGTTAATTCACGCTTCCAGCCAGAGGAGCTACTCAGGAAGAGCCAGGAGATTCTGGAAACAAATAACTGCCCTAGTTGAAGAGTCCTTAAAGACCCTGAGCGTTTGGGAAGGAAAATCAAGCAATCATCTCCCATAAGCCATGACAAAGCAGAAGTAGAGAACCTAGGAGTGTTGGGCTCCCGGGAAACGTTACATTTGCAGGGTCCAGATCTCCCATTGACCCAGAGACTACCAACAGCCCCCATCTCTACCTCCCCAACCCCTATCAGAGTGAAGTAACCAAGTGCAGATAATGCAACATCATTCCTGGCAAAGGACCTTGGCAGGGAGGTGCTCTGCCTTCAACACACTTGTGTCCCCTTTTAATTACAGTGTTTGTCAAGAGCTCTCAGCTCCCACGCACCCAAGTTCTTATAATGCCTGACTGTTCTCCAGCTACCCCGGGCAGCAACAGAGTAATTAACACAACTGCTAACCTCAGCTCCTCAGGACAGCCAGGGTTCCAGCTGCAACTGTTACTGTCTTGCTATTTCCAAACCAGCGCCTGCTGCTGTGGATCAAGGAAAAAGGCTCTCTGCTGCCCTCTTCTCCCCAAAGAAGTAATTTTCCAGGACCGGAAAAGGCTGCCATGAAACTTCCCAGGGAGTCTGGGGGGAAGAGCGGTTCTCAGTGGTTCACATTTAGTCTCCTCTGCTATTCCAAGCAAAACTCAATACCCCAAAGGGGAAATCAAGTGAGTGCTGGCTATGACACTGATTCTCCTGGGAGATCTTAGCTCAGAGGCATCGATGGTCCCTCGGGCAGATGCTTGGTGTCTAAACTGGATGGGGATCATGGGTACTTGATTTGGGATTCTTAGGAATAGGAAGGAAAAAGGGATTCGAGAAACAAACATTGTGGAGGTTTACAGTATATTCACTGAAATACAAATATTCCCATAACTCTTGCTTTTCCTTCAGAAAAAAATGCCAACACAGAAACCCGCAGATCTAGAAGAACAGGAGAAACCCAGAGCCTTGGGCTCTAGAAGGGATAAGCTCCTCCTCCACTGTGTAGTTTATTCTCGGGAAGGTCTCATAGAGGTAAATCATCGCCATGGTAACCCGTTACAAAGCTGGGTTTCACACGCACTCTGTTACTGCCAGATTGCTATCACACCTTTTCCAGACTTTCAATGCAGCAGCCAAAGTAATGTTGCCACGTGATGATGCTTCGTGGAGACTGTTTCTTTGTACTGATATGGCCACACACCGGGAGTGCAGGACCCATGACAGCAATGTCAGAGATGAGTTGTGTCCTGGACCCGGGTTTGAGGTATTTCTCTCTTCTCCTCAGTTCTTCAGCTAACACCTGTTCACCTGCAAGAGCAGGGTTTCAACTCCAACGCAAGTGTCTGCCAAACTTCCTTGCTATACCCCAAAAAACCCAAGCCCTGGGCTGTGCTTTTCTGACCTTTGAAGGAATTAATATAAATAGTGAGTGCCAACCTTTTTAAAGCACCAGTTCCTTGAGCTTCAAATAATACCAAGTTTGTCTGATGGTAGTGATTGGAATTTGTAAGATGATTTATATTTTTTAATTGTCTTTTTATAAATTATTGTTCTTAAAGCCTCCCAATACCTGTGAAAAAGCTAGAACAGGGAGGAGCCAAGATGGCAGCATAGGTAAACACCTACACTGCTGCCTCGCACAACAATTTCAAAACTACAACTAAAAGACAGAACAGACATCATCCAGAACCACAGGAAAGCTGGCTGAGTGGAAGTTCTACAGCTAGAAGGAAAGAGAGGGGTTCACAGACACCCAGAGGAACAGCAAAAAGCTGAGGTACGGAGACGCGCGCGCTGGGAGAGCGGG
>PVJN01015976.1:0-43290 GCA_004026805.1 Lasiurus borealis
CGTAGTCACCTAAGATGGAGGAAGCTGGAAAGAATTCCCCTTTCAATACATGTGACTAGTTGGTGGATATCTGATGAGCTTGTTCATGAGACAGTCACTCAGTTCAGAAGACATTGTAGTGATTTTTGACCACTATCAATTTATATTATTTATGTTCTAAGTTATTTATTGTTGGGGTCCAGGGAAAGCAGCCACAACATATCCCACAATGGCATATTGATTATTTTGAATTAAAGTTACTTGAAAAGTAACCAGTGCAAGAAGGGCATATTGACCCTCCTTTGCCTCCTTAAATGAAGAAAAAAAATATTCCCCCCTGTGAAAGATGCCTTCTTTGTCTCTCTCTCTCTCTCTCTCTCTCTCTCTCTCTCTCTCTCTCTCCCCCCCCCCCCGTGTGTGTGTGTGTGTGTGTGTGTGTGTGAAGGAAAGAGCCATCCTTATCTTCAGCGTTTAAGAATTCAGAGCAAAACAAACTTGTTACTTTTTTCTGACTTAATACCCACGTTCTAATTTTGATTTGATTCCTCACTAATGGGCACCCAAACCTAAGTTCATCTAAATAGTATAAAAAGCTTCCTGCTTCCATTATCTCTCTGAGCATCATTTAAAATCTCCTTTGTGCATGTATTAAGTTGTTTTTTTCTCCTATTAATCTGATCTTATCTCAATTTCATTATTTACCCCGTCATAATAGTTCAAGAGGGGCAGGAGGAAAATTTCCCTCTCCCTGACAATATTATTTACCATAATTTACATCCATAATAAAGATTCCATGAGGCAGAGAGCTTATATTAATATCTATTTTGCCCCCCCCCCACCCCCACAACCCAGAATATTTTTAATTGCATTTCAACTTATGTTTCTGTTAGAGGTGAAATGGTACCAGATAGTTACCGGCTATTGGACCTCTATTCAACAACCTTGGTACTTGAATTCTAGCTGAAAAAGAATTCAGAGCCAAAACTCAAATACAAACAAAAGTTTCTTTAGAAAGTCAAAGAGGTAAAGTGAGTTGTGGAAGAAATGAGCCAGCTGGGATGTGTGGGCTCAGGAAACAAGTTACAGAAACAAAGAAAGGAGCCCTTGGAACTTAGGAGAAGGAAAGCAAGAATATATACACTTAGGCTAAGGAAGGTAGAAAGGCTCCCATATTATTGAGAGGAAAGGAGGAAGAGAGAGAGAAAGAGAGAGAGAGAGAGAGAGAGAGAGAGAGAGAGAGAGAGAGAGAGAGAGAGAGAGCGCACTAGGGAAGGAAAGGTATGGGAAAGGCACAGTGTGCTCAAGAGAGAGACACACACTTGGCCCTCCCTCCTAAGGGCTTTTAAGGGCAGGAATTTTAGGGTGGTCCTTGGAAAGGATCTCAATGGAATATTAATCAGCCTTTTCAAAGGTGTCTTTTCAGAGTGCTGGTTCATTAGTCATAGCAGCTGGTCCTAATGTCAGTCATGGGGTCCCTCACCTGGCCTTGCTGCTTGTTTGGGTTTGGAGCTGAAAGGCTACTAAGGCCTAGTTTGAGCAAAAGTCTATCTCCATGATGTGGGCAAAAAGGGGCCACATGCTAACCCGATGAGCTCAAACAAGGCCTGTGTGGCAGCCTCAGAGACCTAAAGTAACCATAAAGGATGACCTGAAATTAAAACTTTTAAAAATAAAAAGCAGTCATGTTCTAGGCTATCTTCCCTGACAAACGTCAATCTTTAACCAAGTTTGTCTATTTGCATCTACAATAACATATGTTGGAATGTCAGTAATTTTTTTTTTTTTTTTGCTTTTTCTGGACCCCCTACAAAGCACAGGCACCCCTCTGCAGGGACCACAAATCCCTCATTGTTATTGAGTTCATTGTTGATTGATAATTATCCTGGGCCGCCTAAGTAAAAGAAATATGTGTCTATCATTTCACTTTTTATCCAATTCCAGAGGTTCCCCCACTTTGCTTTCTCCTACCTCCCTAATCTATCACCATGGATTTCATGTAAACCACTTCCATCTCCTCTTTTGATTATAATGTATGAAACAAGATGCTAAACTGCCATTCTCTGAAGCATTGTCTCTATCCTTTGAGATTCTGCTTCCCAGGAATTGTCCACAGTTTGGCTCAAATAAACTCACAAAAATTCTTCACAAGTTTGAATATTTCTTATGCTAACAGTGGTCAACAGTCCTGAGGTTTTGTTCCTGAGATTATTTAAGGCAAATCAGAGCTGCATTGTCTTAAGTGCTTAATATTAGTACTTGAGAGAGTGGTTATGCAAATGAATGTTAATTTTTAGGGCTGAAAAAGACAAGTTTAGGAAATTTTAGAAATTAAGGGGACCATAGAGGAAGCATTGGGCTGCAGAGCAGCAGAAGATATATTTCCATAGAATAGGGGAACTGAAAAGCTGAAACAGGCACATTTCCATAGAATGAGGGAACTAGAAACAGCAAAAGGTCTATATTTAAAAAATAAAGGGAAGGAAGCCCTTCATCCAGAAGAAGAAGAGAAACCCCAAAGGGAATAGGAAAACAATAAGGAAGGAAGGGGGAAGAACATCACAAGTCCCATATGAAGTTCAATCTTTGAGCTCTGGAGTTACTATAGTAACCAGTCTAAAGGAATAATGACCAATCAGAGAGGACAACATGGCACAAAGATTTGCAGCCTTTATAAACCCTAGGGAAAAGGAACACAGTAGGACCCTTACTCCCTCCCCTCATGAGGGTCTGTGTTGTGAGATTCTTTCCCCTTCCCCATGTGGGAGTCTGTTATAGTAATAATAATAAGGATAAAATATAAATATAAAATAAGAATTGAGTGTGACATATTAGAGAGTGGAATGAAGTGTGAATGCCCTTAAAAGAGATGTGCATATAAGAGATAAAGAAGTTTGTACCCCACATGTAAGACCAGATAGCAGGACTCCTGGGACCTGCTGATAAGACACATTGAAGACACACTGAAGACACCCACTTGAGCACATAAAAGAGAACAAGCTCCGAAGATTAGTGGCGCTTGTCTGCCCCTCCACAGACGGTTGCTCTCAGCTCCCCTTCCTGCAGCTGCCTAAGCTCTGCCGTGGACCCTGGGTCGGAACCTTGAGCCACAAGCTGAAGCCTCTACATGATGCTGAGCGGCAGCTGCAATGTCCAATGTCTAGTGTGTGTGTCTGCGGATCTCCGGGTGGCCTGCTGAGGTCTGGAAACCACCAGGACTCTAGTAAATAAACTGCGTGTGATTTGTGCATTGCATGTCTATCTCCTGTGTAATTTATGCTTTGCCAATATTTAATAAGTGACTTTAGTCATCCTTATAAGTCCAACCTATTGACAGAGGATACTCTTGGCCACCTGTGCTTACATCCCTAGAGGAGAAATTGGGACAGAGTCTGTACTTGTTCTTCAATAAATTTCCACCTTTGCTATACCATCTTCCACCCATGGATTCATTCTTCAACTCCAACGAACAAAGAGCCCAGGAACCATTCTGACCTGTTACAGAAAATCGGAATAACCAAACCATGCTCAGAGAGTTTGGAGTTATATTTAATACACACGGGTCCAGAGGAAAATGTTTCTCAAATTCTGGGCCACAACATGCAGAAATTTTCCCTATTTATAGGGAAAATTCCTAAAGGGCCCCTATGTCCTGAGGTCTTGGGACCTTAACCAAAGGCCTGGCCTGGTGCCAGCACTGATAATTTTGTCCAGGGAAGGTTTAATGGCCTCTCTGAAGTGAGGATACTCTCATTTTCCTTATTATTTAAGCAAGCAAGCATTTACAGAAGCCAATAGCAAGGATAAAATTTCAAACAGCAGTTTTTATATAAGATGGATGCCTCAATCAGGGAACACTGCATATTCCAGTCCAAAAATCCTGCTTCATGAAGGCTTGTATGAGAGTCTTATGAGGCTATCTGTCTATTTTCTGCCCCATCCCCCTGCTTCTAAGGGTCTATCACATGACTAGTGACATACTAGGGGAGGAAAGGTCAGTGGAGGGTTAGATAGTTAGGAGGTCTAAAGAACATGACCAGCAATATGCTAGGGGAAGAAAGGTCACCCTGGGGTTTTCTGCCCTGGTGACCTTCCATATCTGGACCATAGTTCTTGCTCAACTCATGCCTGTCTGCCTACTATACTCCCTTCTTTCAACTGTTTATACCACAATGGATACAAATTATACCTACCACTGTATTAGCCATCTAATAGGTTCTTGTATTTATGCTTTTATTTGATGAATAAAAGCATAAATATGATAATTTTATGTATTTGCTTCAATATGATCTCAACTTAATAGAGAAATTGTCAAAGTTCATGTAGTGTAGGGACATGGTTATTTGGGGCTAGGAATGGAAATGGGGAGTGACTACAAATAAACATGAGAAAAGTTTGGGGGATGATGAAAATATTCTAAAACTGGATTGTGGAGAAGTTGCACAATTTTATACATTTACTAAAAATTATTAACTTGAACATTTACAATGGGTATATTTTATGACATACAAATTATCTACACTAATAAAAGAGAAATGTGCAAATTGACCATCACTCCACTACATCCACCAGCCAATCAGGAGTGAGTACATAAATTAACCCAACAAAGATCGTGGCAGTCACGGAGCTGGAGTAAGCAGGAGGCTTGGGTTGCCCCCCAGTGATGGAGGAAGTGAAGTTTCCTGCTTTCCTTTGCTGGCCCTGGCTTCCACTCAAGGCTACAAAGTTTTAATTATAGAAGATAAATAGACCCCAGATACCTGCTTCCAGCCAGCCCTGAACTCCACTCAAGGAGGGGCTGAGAGCCTGGGTTTCCAGGGGAAACCTAGGCTTTGAGTTGGCCCTGACCTCTGCTCAAGTCTACAAAGTTTCAATTATAGAAGATAAATAAATCCCAGATACCTGCTTCCAGCAGGCCCTGGCCTCCACTCAAGGAGGTCCTGAAAAAAAGAAAGAAAGAAAGAAAGGATGGGCTAGGACCTTGGGTCACCAGGGGGTGTGGCCAACCTGCAAACAACCCTCAGCCCCTCACCCAGGCTGGCCACACCCCATGGCCTGATCCTTGTAAATAGGCAGTCAAATATCCCTCAAGGGGTCCCAAATTAGAGAGGGTGCAGGCTGGGCTGAGGGACACCCCTTCCCTGTACACGAACTTTGTGCACCGGGCTTCTAGTACCTCAATAAGACTATTCTTTATCATGTATGTAGAATCTCAGCATATTGCAAGTACTTTAAAGATCAATGCATAAAAAATTAGCAACAAAGATTCCCACTTTCCTTTAATAGTTACTTGCAACAAGTTTTACAAAGAATAATAATAAATCTTTTGCAAAACAGTGCTAACAAATGGAAATTTTTGAATAAAATCATGATGAGTGAAGGGAAGCAGAATGTGCCATCCCAAAATATGCCTCTGGCATATTGATTATTTGGGGCTGATAATTTCTGAGAGGCTGTAGGCACAGAAGTATTTTTGCAAACAGAATAGAAGCTGCCCTATTGAGAAGGAAGTTTACATTTATAAGGGAAATTTCCATTTACAAGGGTGTCTTTCACTTTGTATCAAGAAGAGGATGATTAATCTCTAGAAACTCTACCAATGGAGAAGGTTAAGAGAAATCTGCATAACAACAATACCCTTGCTTACAGTGGTTTTGCTGATAACCTCCATAAATGGTCTCACCCTGCCCTCAACTTTTATCTTACCTTAGAGATGATATTTAAGCTTGAGCCATTTGGTGAGCTTTTCCTGGTATTTTCTATGTGTACAAGAGATATACATTTTATTACATTTATTTTTTGTTTCTTTTATTCTATATTTTATTATAGGATGGGGATCTCAGCTAAGAATCTAGAAGGGTAGAGGGAAAATCATTTTCCTCTCTTAGAGTGGGAAGTAATTACAAATAACATATAATTTCTATAAGCAAAACATGTACAAATTATGAATGTGATTTTATAAAAAGACTAGAGGCCTAATACACAAAGATTCCTGCAAGAATGGGCCTTCCTTCCCTTGGCTGCAGGCACCGCCTTTATTCTTGCTGGAGCCACCTTTCGCCCTTCCCAGAATGGCTGGGGCAGTGTGGAATGCCTGCATCATTGCCATGGGAAGGACACAAGCATCCCACCTCATCCTTGCCCACTTGGTGCCTGTGTATGAAAATTAACCCGCCATTTTGTTGGGTTAATTTGCATACTCACTCCTGATTGGCTGGTGGGCATCACGAAGGTATGGTCAATTTGCAACTTATACTTTTATTAGTATGGATTTTTGTCTATTTTTATTCTATATTACATAATTGCATTTCAATTTATATTTTAATGAACATTTGTTCCTCAAACAGAAATCTATTATATGCCATTTATATAGCACATCATACTTATTCTCATGTAATAATTGAAACTGAATATCATTTCAAATGGGAAAAATAAAGGCCTATATTTTATGGATATCTAATATGTTACAATAAAATTAAAATAAAATTTATAATACAAGAATTAATAATTCAATGATCTAAAATAAATTTTACTTTAAATTATTTGTACATAACATAACTACTAGTCAGGGTTCTCAAAAGAACTGAACTAGTGAAAGATATGGAGAGGGGGGGGGCAGGGAGAGGAACTGCAATTTTAAGAAATTGGGTCATATCATTGTGGGGCTGGAAACATCTAAATTTATGATAGACTGATAGACTGCAGATTCAGGCAGGAATTAATGCTACAATCTTGAGGCAGAATTTCTTCTTCTCCAGGAAATTTCATTTGTACTCCTAATGCCTTCAGTGGCTTGGATGAAGTCTACCTACAATTACTGAGGTCATCTCTTTTGCTTAAAGTCAACTAATTGTAGATGTTAACCACATCTACAAAATACTGTTATGGAAAAATTTGACTGGAAGGCATGGTGTTCCTCTGGGCAGGATGGTTCCTGGGCTCTTGTCCGGGTGAGTTGAAGAATGAAACCACAGATGAAAGGTGGTAAAGTAAAAGGTGGAAATTTATTGATAAATAAGCACAGACTCCCACCTGGGGGTGGGGGAGATGAGTCCCACTGAGTCCCTTTTTTCTGTAGTTTATAAAGACTGAAGATCTTTGTTCCCTGAAATCTATCCCCTTTGATTGGTCACTATCCCCTTAGATTGGTTACTATAGCAACTCCAGAGCTCAAACTTTAGAGGTACTTAAGGGTCTCCTCTTTTTCTCCCTTATTGCTTTCCCATTTCTTTCAGGCTTTCTTTTTCCCTCCCTGAATGAGGGCTTCCTTCTTCCCTCCCTGAATGAGGGCTTCCTTCCCTTTATTTTATAAACCTATACCTTCTGCTGTTTCCAGTTCCCTTATTCTATGGAAATGTATCATTTGCAGCTCTCAGCTCACTTATTCTATGAAAAAATACCTTCTGCTTTTCTGTAGCCCTGTGCTTTTTCCATGGACCCTTAATTTCTAAAATTTCCTAAACCTGCCTATTTTATCCCTAAAAACTCTTTTCAATACCTTTACAGGAGCACCTAGATTAATGTTTCATTAAGTAACTGAGTACCACAGCCAAACAAATTTGACATAAAACTAACCATCACAGTAACTCTGTATGCAAAAATCACAAAATAATTTTTATATTCCCAAGAGATTTTTAAAATATCAATTACTATGAAGACAGTTTAATCTTACCTAATAATAGAGAAACATGTAAATTACCATAGCTCTGCTACACTCACAGCCAATCAGAGTGAGTATGCAAATTAACCCAACAAAGATGGCAGTTAATTTGCATACATACCTGGTTCCAGGGAACCTCCTAGGCACCCAGGTAACTCCCAGCTGGCCATCGGAGGGGGGTAGCCCTTCCCCAGCCTGGGGACGGGGGTGGGGGGTGGAGGGGAACTTCCCAAGCCTAAAGCCTGGAGCGGAGACTTCAGGCTTGGAAAGGAGCCGAGCCTGCAACCAAATGCAGACCATTTGGAAGTCAGCGCTGGGTTGCCCAGCTGCAGCCTGGTGACCCAACACTGACTGCTCAGGTGGCTGAGACCCAGAAAATGACTCAGGGTCTGATCTGCAGCCTCAGTGGAAGCTGTTGAGCAGTCTACTTACCTTTCTCTTTCTCTGGACAAAAGAACCAAATCTGGGCTATGTGGGGAGCCAGTGGCTGTCTTGGAGGTGGAACTTTTGATGCTGACTGGCATTGAAACTGACCAATCAGAACCAAATCTGGGTGCTGTGGGGAGCCAACCAATCAGAAGCAAATTGGCCAGCAGAATAGGTCAGTTGGGGGGGATGACATCAGGCCTGCAGGAGAGGGCAGTTAGGGGAGATCAGTCTGGCAGGCAGAGGCAGTTAGGGGCAATCAGGCAGGCAGGCAGGCAGACAGGTGAGCAGTTAGGAGCCAGTGGTCCCAGATGAGAGAGGGATGTCTGACTGCCATTTTAGGCCAGATCCCAGGGATGACAATCAGACATCCCATAAGGGGTCCCCACTTGGAAAGGGTGCAGGCTAAGTTGAGAGAGTCCCCCTCCATACATGAATTTAATGCACAGGGTCTCTAGTAATATATAAATGGATAAAAATATTAGAAGATATTTGTCCAGAGCAATGGCTTTTCCCTACATATTAACAGAAATATGTGTTCAAAAAAAGCATGTTCAGCCTTGCCAGCGTTGATGAGTGATAGAGCATTCACCCATGAACCAGGAGGTCATGGTTCGGTTCCTGGTCAGGGCACATGCCAAGGTTTGGGGTTCAATCCTCAGTAGGGGCATGCAGGAAGCAATCCATCAATGATGTTTTTCTCTCATTAATGTTTCCATCTCTCTATTCTTCTCTTTTCCTCTCTCCAAAATCAATTAAAATATTTAAAAAAAACACATGGATACAAACTGTAATATCTAAAAGAAATAAAAGCAAATATTTTTATGGCAAAGATATGGAGACTCTCAGGGTTCACCCATTCAGCTTCCTGTCAATCTTGATAGCAAGCACTGCCATGAAACCTTAGTTTATTTTAGCTCTTTTGTAAGCTCTTTATATGTCAAATCATAAACTCAAATGGCTCAGGAAAAATAGGGCAAGTAACAGGAATGTGTGAACAGTACTAAAAAGGCAACTATCAGGAAATGGCACTTGACTACATTGTCATGGAGACAATGGGGAGCAGTGGGACTGTGGTATGCTAGAACAAACAGATCTTGTCTGAAACACAGCTGCTCTTCAGTTCCTGCTAATTGTTATCCTAGAGCAGTGGTCAGCAAACTCATTAGTCAACAGAGCAGCAAACCATGGCTCACAAGCTGCATGTGGCTCACAAGCTGCAGTTTGCGGACCACTGCACTAAAGGAATGCAAGCCCCATGTTGGCAGATCTCCTAATTTTTCAATTGCTAAAAATCAAGAGTTTTTATGTCAGATCTTTTGATTTTGACATTTATTTTTTATGTAAGATCTTTTACTTTCAAATTTTGTAATCAATTTTAACAGGTTTAACATTTTAGAGAACAAACAAATCATACTGCAAGCCATATTTATCTGTTTTCACTGTCTGGCTTTTAGCACCAATCCCAAATCATTTTTAGATTAGCCAAATATCAATAACACTTTTGTTTCTAATATTTCCCATTGCACATTTATTCTTAAAATACATTTTTTTTTAAAAAATTATGAAACAAAGGCCTACACTAATACACTAAATGCTCTATTACAGGTTATATATTTGTATTTAGTAGTTGAAAATATTTTCCTATATAAAAAGCAACTATCACCCTAGCTGGGCATCTGCCTATGGACTGAAGGGTCCAGGTTTGATCCCTGTCAAGGGCATATGCCCAGGTTGTGGGGTGGACCCCAGGAGGGGTGTGTAGGAGGCAGCCCATCGATGATTCTCTCTCATCATTGATATTTCTATCTCTCCTCTCCTCTCCTTTCCCCTCTAATATATATATATATATATATTAAAAAAGCTACTATCTATATTACCAAATTAAATTTTATCATGAGTTTTTTTCTATTACCAAAAATAAAATAAAATTGCTTATGTGTTTAGGAGAAAAAAAATCCAACATTTCACAGTTCTTACAGAATTAGCAATAAGATTTAAAATTTTAAAATTTGTAAATAATTAAATACTGTATACTATTTATTTTTTTGTTCATCCTCATTTGAGGATATTTTTTTCCATTGAATTTTTGAGAGAGTTGATGAGTGGAAGGAATGGTGAGAGAGAGGAAGAACGGGAAAGAGAGAAACATAAATGTATGAGAGACTGTTATAGTAATAATAATAAGGATAGAATACAAATATAAAATAAGAAATTGGGTATGACATATTAGAGAGTGGAATGAAGTGTGAATGCCCTTAAAAGAGATGTGCATGTAAGAGATATAAAAGTTTGTACCCCACATGTAAGACCAGATAGCAGAACACCTGAGACCCACTGATAAGACACACTGAAGAAACACTGAAGATGTCTACTTGAGCACATAAAAGAGAGCAAGCTCCGAAAGAGATTAGAGCCACTTGTCTGCTCCTCCACAGACGGTTGCTCTATGCTCCCCTTCCTGCATCCTGCCTGAACTCTGCGCTCTGCCTTGAGTCCTGAGTCCGAACCCTGAGCCACAAGCCGAGGCCTCTACAAGACGCCCAGCTGCAGCTGCAACGTCCAATGTCCAGTGTGTGTGTCTGTCAGCGTGGATCTCCGGGTGGCCTGCCGAGGTCTGGAAACCACCAGGACTCTGGTAAATAAATCACGTGTGATTCATGCATTGCCTGTCTGTCTCCTGTGTAATTTATGCTTGGCCAATATTTAATAAGTGCCTTGAGTCATCCGTATAAGTCCATTCTATTGGCAGAGGATACTCTTGGCCACCTGTGCTTGCGTCCTTAGATAAATTCTGGGACCAACTGGCGTAGTCGGCAGGATTGAATTAAAATTGAAAATTAAGGGAAGAGTGTATCCAAATTTACCAAAAGGAAAACATTTCTGAATTACTCTGAGCACAGTGGAGAACTAATTGGCATAAGAGAGAAAAGGGGAAGTTCTAGCCCAATCTGAAGTCAAGTGCTGAGCCCGCTAATGTTGTGCCCAGAGTTCGGGGTCCCCAATAATCCACCACTAAGGAGCCTTTTCCGATGCAAAAGCAAAGAGTCTTTATTCAAACCCGGGTTTGGCTCCTCAGCCTCTTTCTGACGCAGCAGGGAGGCAAGAGACCGGACCGGGCGGGAACAATGAGTTATATGGGGTAGAATATTGGAAGGGCTTGGGAAAGTGATGAGGGTTACAGAGATTGGTCACTTGAATTGGGGTCTTTCCGTGGTTAAGCCTAATTAGGACCTTAGCTGTGTCCCTGGAGCTTCATTGGTCCTTTCAGGTGAGGGTCTGGGAAGTTAAGACATTGCTGGCACACCTGTGGCCACTCCCAGAAAAGGGAGGGGGGTTTAGGCAGGGGTACCAGCCCTTATAGGACAAGATGGAGGGGAGTCAATTTCCTTTCACTAAAAGCAGATAAGCCATTCACCTAAAACCGAAAGTAACTAGCTTGGAGAACCAATCCGTGTCACTTCGAAAAAACCCTGAGCTTGCTACAAACTAAAGGTCGTCCACCTTGAGAACAAGCCCAGGAGAGGCTGACTCCCTAAGGCAAGGCCGGAGGGTCCTAGCAGTCTCTCTGCCCAAGCGGAGCCGAGCAGGCGGATTATACCTGCAGACTGTTTACGTAAGCAGGGGGCTGTGGAGGCAGCCAAGAGAAAGAAGGACACGCGAAAGGGGAAACTAGGCTTGAGAAATCGGTGGAGGGACCCGAGTTGGCGGATTATACCCACCAGCAGCTTACGTAGGCAGCACAACCGTGGCTTAAACGGGACGGAGGAGTTGTGGCTGGAAGGAATAACTCTCTTGTTTCAAGTTAAAAGAGAAAAGAAAATAAGAAAAATATTTTGTGAATGAATGGCAGAGCATAAATTGAAAAACAGGATCCTGAATGCTATAAGAAAGGCTCACACATATCTCTTTCTTTGCAATCTATACCTGACTGTAGTCCAGAGGGAACCCTCCCCTTGTGCCATCTATCCCTTTGGGAGAGCAGGTCCTATAATAAAAATTTGTCCAGACTGCATTCAAGGCAAAAAAAGGAGGATAAAAATGGAGAAACTCAGAAACTTCTGGCAAAGGTTAAGGAGGACTAACAAAACACCTGCTAATATACCAGCTGAAAGCAAGTGGCGTACTTTGGAGGATAGTCTTAGAGAAAAATGTAAGGTAGGGTATAAACCCAGGTTAGGACAAGTAGAGACTAATAATCCAGACACTCTGATACCAGTAATTAAAAGAGCACAACCAGAGGAAGTAATACCTATACTACTACACACAATTTATAACCTACAAGAAGACAATGATAAGGGCAAAAGATTAGCACTAAAGGTGGTAGGACAGTATCAGAGCAAGCCAGCCATAGTAAGAAAAAAGGTGATAAAAAAGGAAGGAACAGAAGAAGATGGAGAGACCGTAGAATTCACCTCATTCACAAGGCAGGAAATGAATGAACTTAGAGGTTTATTAGTAAAGGGAGAACAAACAGATATTGATTGGATACTGCATCTATATGAAAAGGGAGGACACACCCTCATGGTCAGTGCAGATGAATTAGGACAAGTAATAGATGCAACAGAACATCCAAAATTAAGAGAGCAATTACAAAAGGATATAGATGAACAGGGAGAACAGGCACTGGCATCTATATGGCATTGGGTGTCAAAAGCCTGGAAAAGGGCTTTTCCCCATATAGATTTTTCTTCATCACAATTTTCAAAACCATGGACTAGTATAGGCCAGCTCCAACATCAATTGAGGAAATTAACTATTCTCAATCAAGATGAAAATCCCTGGGAAGCCACTAATGTGGAGGGCATATAAGATGCCTAATAAAAAATGCACCCGAGGGATATAAAATACAGATGCAAAATTTATTAGAACCCCAAATGAGATTAAGGAAAAAATTACTCTCCACCAGGCCATGATTACTGATAAAAAATTCACCTTTGCAGCAAAAAAGGATGAAACCCCCTTGCAAAGGGAAACACAAAACTACTCCTTTTTTACAAAAAAAATAGGAAGAGAAATAAGAGGTCCCCAAAACATGTAAAGAAGTAATAACAACTCTCAGAATAGAGGAGGAATTTAGGGACAATCAAGACATACTTAGCACAACAAAAGGAGTATTGGAGAACTAGTAATCCTTTCTTTAAGAAAGGGTTTCAAAAAACCCCAGAAAAAAAAACACCTCAAATAAAAACCCCTTCACAAAATACCCACAGAGCAATGATCTGTTTCAACCCAAAAATAATCCATTCAGGCAGCAGGAAAACTACCAAGGCCCCACCCCCAATGGAAGGGCAATTAAGGGGGCATAAGGAGAAATTAACCTTTCTTACTATAGCGGATGAATTCTATAAGGAAAATGATAATAGACCATATATTACCTTAAATATAAAACCCAGAGAAGGTCTAATTTTACCTAAAACATTCTTAATAGATACTGAATCCCAAATCTCTTTAATGACAATAGACAATATACCTATAAAACATTATGAAAACACAATATCCATTGGAGGAAATACGATTAAGGCAAGACCAATGGACTATAAAATACTATATAGAAACAGACAAATCAAGGTTAGATTTTATACGGCCCCTAATGTAACCAATTTAATAGGAATGGATATTATACCTATAATATATAATTCACACATTAAATCATTATCTATTACTAAATATACAACAAACATAGCAGCAGTACAAATTCCCCCTGTGATCCTACCTACACCAACACAGGCATCATTTACACCACAATACCCACTAAAGGGAGGACACCAAGACATCACTAAGAAACTTTTAGATAAGGACATCATAGAACTAAGGAAATCACATATCTACAACAGTGCAGTTTGGCTAATAAAAAAAAAAAACTAATAGAACATACAGAATCACAATTGACTATAGAAATCTCAATAAAGTCTCACTCTTAGTTAAAGAAATCTTGTCAAATACATCAAAAGTGATTAATATAATACAAAGGTATGCACCCAAATTTATGGCAGCTATTGATTCATCAGACATGTTTTTTACAATTCCAATTGATAAATCTTCCAGGCAATTCACTATCTTTGCAGGGCAAGGCAAGCAATACCAATTCAAGAGATTACCACAGGGCTACAAAATTTCTCCCACCTTAGCACACCACATTCTAGCAATGTATGTACATTGACCCAAAACAATATGAATCTAAGGTTATACAATATATAGATGACATCCTTCTCTATAACAATAATCTATATATATTACAGAAGGATTTAGACAAATTAATTAAAACTCTAAGGATGGGAAATTAACCCTGATAAAATACAAGACTCAGGAACGTCATTAATCTTTTTAGGAATAGATTGGGATTCCAAGGGTAGAACAGTACCAGATAGAGTAATTAACAAATTAGATTCACTCAAAGGTCCCACATCAAAGAAAGAAGCACACCAGGTTATGGGATTATTTATGTTTTAAAAACAACATACTTGTCAGACATAACAAAACCCATATATACAGTAATAACAAAGGCAATAAACTTCCAATGGAACAAAATAGAGGAAGAAGCCTTTCAACAATTAAAACACTATATCCATTTTCTTTTTTCAACTACAAAATACACAGCAAAGTGACAAAGTAGTTCTAGATATTGCTTTTATAGCAAAACAGTAATTGGGGACTATATAGAAAAGGGAAATATGACCATAAGCTGATGCCAATGGAATTCTGGTCCAAGAAATTTCCACATTCTCATATTTTGAGAAACTGATTTGGACCGTATATGCAGCACTGCTACATATGGTACCTTTGAAAGGACAACAGCCAATCACAGTCAGTAGCACCCTGCCTCTCAAGGCATGGTTAAATGTGTCAGCGGAAGAATTGGCAGGTAGCCAAACTGAAGAAAAGGTACTTGCGTGGAAGTGGCATATAAACATGTGCAGTACCAGCGGCACCGGAGGACCAGCCCTCCTCACCGAGGAGGTACTCAAACTTGAGGTGGAGCCACCCACCCGTGCCAACAAGTTTGAACCTATAGCAACACCTATAGGCGTACAGGGACCAAAATATATCCCTGTCTTGAAAAATGCCTGGTTTACAGACAGATGAGCCTCCGTATCCGGTGACCGCAATATCTAGAGGGCAGCAGCCTTCATCCCCGCGACACAACGAGCTTTGATTGTATCCGGTAAGTCCAAATTTGCACAACTCATAGCTACATATATAATTATACAAGAAGCAGTGCAAACACAGAAATTCAATATATATATATACACACACAAACTCTTGGGTAGTATTTAATGGCATTATATTGTGGTCAGGAAAATGGAAGCAAAATAATTAGCAAATTTTAATGATAACGATTTATGGTCCAGATAATATTGGGAGAAAATAAATACTTTATCACAACAGATAAAAATATATGTAACATATGTCAATGCACATGTAAGTGACAGCTCTAAAAGAACGCTATACAACAAAATAGTAGATCAATTAGCAAAGGAACTAACACTGGAAAATAACCTCACTATCACTGATAAATCCAAATTTCTAATAACATTAGCATTAAAAATGAAGATAACAACTCCTATTCATTGCTACCAATCCCATCAATTAAATTAAAAAAGGAAAATGAGAAATACAAAATACAATCTCTAGTATTAAAAATAAAATTGACCATACCATTTCTCACACAAATACATCAAACACTAGGACACATAGGACAATCAGCACTTACAAATTGGTTTATAAAAATAAACATAAAAGCTCCGATCAGACATATTAAATCAACCTTAAACACATGCATTGCATGCAGAGGAACACGCATGTTCTGTACATTACAACCATGCATTATATATAGAAACAACATGTTTAAGAACTTTAAATTTCTCACCAGTTTTCTCATATGGAATATCTAAATCCAAACCACAAATTTTAGACCCCCCAGCAGTAATAACACAGATTAATAATCCTATTAGACTCATTTTTCAACCCCAATTCCAAAGAACAACCATATACTTCTCTCCACGAGATTTCCTAACTTCATCCCTAATTAAGGACTGTGGAAGTGTAGATCCTCCACTCCAGATCAGAAATACACCATTTCCTAAAAAATTTAGACAACATTCAGGAAGAAAACTTTTACAGCTAGACATAGCATCCTTTGCATTAGCATCAGTAGCAGCGTCAGTATCAATTGCAAACTCAATAAAAATTAAACAACTCACAAATGATTTAAACACATACTTTCAAAATCAAAAAGAATTTGAAATTAGAACCCTGGAATTACTGTCTAAATCATTTGACAATGCCTACCAACTGGCAACACAAACCCAACAATAGGTTATGTTCCTATCGGAAGCAATAAAACAACAAGAATCATATATGCATACATTACATCAGGATATTGAAGACATCAATTATAGATTCCAAAAGTTTCAATTTAGATAGCAATGCCAGCTAATACAAAATTCTCTAACACAGGCACAAAGGGACTTATTATCCCTAATTGTCAAGGGACAAGGACTGAACCCTCTATGGAGCGATACCCTTGCAGTTATAGATTTTACAAAACCAATTGGATGTACATACTCAGATTGTGAAATTTCAATCCTCACTGCAGTTGGAAGCGAAAACCTAGTTGCCTACCCAAATTTAAACATACAAATCCACCTGAATAATGGAGAATATGCGATGGCAACAGAGGAAACTTTATACGTGGAACCCTATTTTTTCCTAAAATCAAAACTCATCCAATTTACACCAAATATCTTTGTTGCATTCCAACCACTGGAAGCAGACACTTTCCCAATGACACTTATCCCAACACATAAACCCTTAATGTACACTATAGGAAGACATAACTTCATTGCATGCTTTACTAATATTCCTATTTATGACCACACAACCACAAGCGACATTCCTTATTCCTTTCTAAATACATGCAAACTTATTACTAATACTATGAATGTTACTTATTCTGAGAAATTCCATTATTCCTGTTATGATACCACTACCTCTTTACACTTCTCACCTTCTATACCATTGATACAGTGTTTATAGAAAAAGCATTACTCTGCACCCCCTTCCTTTAACGAATCTCTTTCAAAGCTTAGCTCTTTAGAACCCCTTGTCAAGCAAACTTTACAGACCCTGAAATCCCAGATTGAACAACTACACCACCTTGTCTACGTTCCGAACCCTGGGACCATCTCAACGCAAGCAGATTTGAAAAAAACTTCATCAGAACTGCAAGACATCAGACACTCTTCTTTCCCTGTGGAGAACTGTTCCCTGCGTCCCGGACTGGAACTTTATGAACCCCATTGCATGGATACAACATGGACTCTCTACATTTGAATCTACATGGACTCTTTATTAAGGAAATATTATTTGCATTGGCTATTATTTTTCTCTTGTGTGTGTTTGTTAAGGTAGCTAAATTTAATATATGCTTTATCCCTAATAAAATAAAAAATACTTGCTTCCCTTGGGCTAAACCCTTCGGGAATTACCGGGTGGAATGTTATAGTAATAATAATAAGAATAGAATACAAGTATAAAATAAGAAATTGGGTGTGACATATTAGAGAGTGGAATGAAGTGTGAACGCCCTTAAAAGAGATGTGCATATAAGAGATAAAAAGTTTGTACTCCACATGTAAAGACCAGATAGCAGAACACCTGGGACCCGCTGGTAAGACACACTGAAGACACACTGAAGACGTCTGCTTGAGCACATAAAAGAGCAAGCTCCGAAGGAGATTAGAGCCACTTGTCAGCTCCTCCACAGACGGTCGCTCTCCGCTCCCCTTCCTGCATCCTGCCTGAGCTCTGCGCTCTGCCTTGGACCCTGGGTCCGAACCCTGAGCCACAAGCCGAGACCTCTACAAGACGCCGAGCTGCAGCTGCAACGTCCAACGTCCAGTGTGTGTGTCTGTCAGCGTGGATCTCCGGGTGGCCTGCCGAGGTCTGGAAATCACCAGGACTCTAGTAAATAAACCACGTGTGATTCATGCATCGCCTGTCTGTCTCCTGTGTAATTTATGCTCGGCCAATATTTAATAAGTGCCTTGAGTCATCTGTATAAGTCCATTCTATTGGCAGAGGATACTCTTGGTCACCTGTGCTTGCATCCTTAGATATATTCTGGGACAAAGACACATGACTGGACGACTGGGAATCGAACCCATGACCCCTCGGGGTGTGAGCAGACACTCTAACCACTTTGTAACGCTGGCCACGGCAAAAATCTGATATACTATTTAGAAATGAATTAGTGGCTAATATTCCCCTCAGTCAGCACCCCCCCCCCAGACACACACACTATTGCAGTTGTACTCTATTAAATAATATTAGTTTTTATAATAGTTTTATCTTCCCTTTCAGGAATATGTACTTCCTATCCAAGGGGGGAATAAAATTGTATTTTGGTAATTCATAGAGAATAGAAAAACTTGTTTAGTTATAAGAAAGATAGAAAAATAGTTGAACATTTATAGAGAAAAGATTGTTCACACTTCAACTGTTGTTTTTATCCTAGTGAGGTAGTCGTTGCTAGTTTCCTTTATTTATTCTAACAAAAGGCATATTCCATTTTCTCTTCCACTCAAAAGAAAATACACAGCTTTGTGATTACTTGAAACACAGTAATTAGATAGAAAAGGTGAACAGAATTTTTATAGAGTTCTCTCTTGGTCATGCAAATGTGTTCAAAGTTGCTTTGCATTGGCTAAATTCCAACCACTGCAATAGCAACTGTTACTAACAAAGTTTACCTACCTTCTTGAATTTAAATTATATAACAGAGCACTATTATGTACAACTTTTGGAAAATATTTTCTATTTTTTCTACTGAGCAGGAAACAGTACTAAATGTGTCAAAATAACAGTTTTGAAAATAAAGACATAATTTGAAACAGAATAAAAAGCTTTGATCTATACTCTGCATTTTTGAATTAGCTTAAAAGGTTGAAAATGATGAAATTTTGCACAATTCTCAGCATGTCATAGCCAGCATAGCATGTTTAAAATGTAATCTTTGCTTCAGCTTGGCCACCCACAGAAACAGACATGAGTAAGTGATGTCTTTATATAGACACCGCCAGACAAAGGCTTTTGCAAACAAACTCATGCAAGGGTTTGTATTCCAAAAGTTTTGCCTTGCTTTGCATTTATGTTGGGTGGTAACATAATACAGTAAAGCATAAAGGTCCTGTTAGAAGCCTGAAGGAATTGATAAAATTGGTTTTCTCAGACATAAATTCTATAGTCCTTTATACCCCAAACAAAAACATAACTAAATTATTTTTAAAGAAAATAATACTTGTGAATTGCAATTGTGATGACAGTCTTCAAAATCTGATGATTAGCTAGTAACTTAGATTGTTCACTCAACTTACAACTTTGTATTTCATTTCATCAATATTCTTAGAGGGACAGTTAGCAAACCTCAGAAAATGCAGCTTAAATTTTTGCAATAACGGGAAAAGAAAATAGTATACATATTTGGACTGATATTTTTAAACTTCATTGTGTTATCTTTGCTAAAGTAATGGCATATTCTCAGGTCCTAGTACATACTCAATTTCATGGGAACTATTCCCAAATGTATTACTACCAAGAAAAAATGTGAATTTGTCAGAATGACTTATGATTGTTGATGTACCGCAGCAAGAAACTTCCATGACCAGAGCCAATCTTAATCCAAATACATAATTAAAGTTTTGCATGACATTCAGTTTGCGTAAACCATGTCTTCGGTTTAATGCCCTGTGATCAGACAAATCCACAAGGATGCTCTGAAAAGTATAGATTTCCAGGTCTTATCTTGAAATTACTGAATCAGAATCTCTAAGTGAGTGATCTGAATTTTTAAATTTTTAAATGAGATATTTGGGAAACACTGTTTTAACATAGATGAGATAATGTAAAAACAAACCACAGAACTTCATGATAAGTGAAAGTGGGATGAGCATACATTTCTTAGCCTGGAAATTTTAATAGAGAAAAGGGTCATTGTGAAAAAAATTATGCAAAACAATAGGCATAAATGCATAAATGATAATTCTGGGCAAAGTAATATCATGTGTCAATCTAAAATTACTTCACACTTAAATATAACTTTTTAAAAAAATGAACTTTATTTTTTAGATCAGTTTTAGATTCACAGCAAAACTGAGCAGAAGGTACAGAGAGTTTCCATACACCCCCTGTCCCCATACACACAACCTTCTCCACTAACTGCATGTGGTACATTTGTTACAACTGATGAACCTACATAGACACATTATCACTCACAGTCTATAGTTTACAATAAGCTTCACTCTTGGTATACAGTCTATATACAAATGTATAATGACATGTATCTATCAGTATAATATTACACAGAGTAGTTGTATTACCCTGAACATTCTCTGTGCTCTGCCTGTTCATACCTCCCTCTTCTCTAAGCCCAGACAGCCACTGAATTTTTTTTAACTACAATATCTCCATAGTTTTGTGTTTTTTCAGAATGTCAGACTAGTACATTTGGAATCATACATAGAGTATGTAGCCTTTTCAGAGAAAGATTGACTTTTTTCACTCAGTATGCATTTGAATTCCCTCTATGTCTTTTCATGGATTCTTTTTAAATATATATATATTTATTTATTTTTACAGAGAGAAAGAGAGAGGGATAGAGAGTTAGAAACATCGATGAGAGACATCGATCCGCTGCCTCTTGCACGCCCCCTACTGGAGATGTGCCCGCAGCCAATGTACTTGCTCTTGACTGGAATCAAACCCCGGACCTTTCAGTCTGCAGACTGACACTCTATCCACTGAGCCAAACCGGTCTTGGCTTTTCATGGCTTCTTAGCATATTTCTTTTTAGCTCTGATTAATATTTCAATGTCTAAATGTACTACAGTTTTGTTTTGGTTTTTATCCATTCACCTAATAAAGGACATAGTTGTTTTCAAGTTTGGGCGATAATGAATAAAGTTGCTATAAACATCTGCATGCAGGCTTTGGGGTATACATAAATTTTCAGTTCATTTGGATAAATACCAAGAAGTGTGATTGATAACAATATGGATATATACACACACACACACACACACACACACACACACACACACACACACCAGGCCTAGGGCATGAAAATTCATGCAGTAGAGGGGGTGTTCCTCAGCCTGGCCTACCCCCTCACAGTCTGAGCCCTTGGGGGTGGGAGGCCACCTGGAAATCAGGGGAAGACAACATCCCATCACAATTTGCTGTTGCCACTGTCAACAGCACAAGCCTCTGCTGGCCCTGAGCACTGGGTGGCTGGGCAGCCACCATCCTAGACTCTCCTGCACTTCAGGTCAGCCCTGGGTGGTTGTGGGGCTGAGGGGACTGTGGGAATCCAGAGGCAGGTGCATGGGGCTGAGGCGACTGGGCACCATCATCTTTGAGTGTGGGGCAGTCAATTAGCATATTACCTCCTTGTTGGCTGTGGGTGCTGCCATCTTTGTGACAGCATGAAGGTCAGTTAGGATATTCCCTCTTTATTAGATAGGATGGATATATATATATACTCTTTTCTAAAGTGGCAGTATTATTTTGCATCCCCACTAACAATGAATAAAAGTTCCTACTGCTCTGCATTCTCATCAGCATTTGGTTATTGTTAATGCTTTGGATTTTGACCATTCTAACAAATATGTAATGGTATCTCATTATTGTCTTAATTTTCCATTTTGTGCTATCTGTGTATCTTTTTGGTGACATGTCTGTTCAACCCTTCTGCCCATTTTTTAAATTGGGTTGTTCATTCTCCTATTGTTGAGTTTTAAAATTTATCCTTCAAATTTTAGATACAAGTCTTTTACAGATGTGTATATTCTGCAAATATTTTCTCCCAGTCTGTGGCTTGTCTTATCATTCTCTTTACATTGTTTTTTAGAGATTAGAATATTTTAATTTTAATGAAGTCCAGCTTATCTATTGTTTTAATGGTTCTCACCATAGATATTATATTCAAAAAGTCAATTCCATGCCTAAGATCATCTAAGTTTTCTCCTACATTATTTTTAGGAATTTTATAATTTTACTTTTTAACATTTACATTGATGATGCATCTTGAATTGATTTTTGTGAAGGGTGTATGGTCTGTGTCCAGATTCATTTTTTTTAATGCGAATGACCAGTTGTTTCAGCACCATTTATTGCAAAGATTTTTTGTTTCAAATTATTGTCTTTGCTCCTTTGTCAGAGATCAGTTGATTATATTTTGTGGGGATTTATTTTTGGACTCTATTGCATTCCACTGATCTATTTATATATTCTTCCACTAATATCACACTGTCTTGATGACTATAGCTTTGTAGTAAGTCTTGAACTTGCGTAGTGTCAGTTCTTCCAACTTTTTCTTCTTCAATATTGAGTTGACTATTCTGGATATTTTGCTTCTCCATATAGCTTTATAATTAGTTTGTAATAACATGTTGAGATATTGATTGGGATTGCACTGAATCTATGCATCAAGTTGGAAAGAACTGACATCTTTATAAAATTGAGTCTTCTTATTCATGAACATGGATTATGTCTCCATTTCTTTAAAATTTTTGTGTCTTTTATTAGCATTTATCATTTGTCTCTTATAAATCTTTTACATATTTTATTAGATTTATACCTAAGTATTTCATTTTTTTGGTTTGTTAAATAAATGGTAATTTGTTTTTAATTTTAAGTTTTTTTTTCATCTGTTATTGAGGAAAATTATTAACTTTTTCTCCAGTACTTGTTGTTGATTGCCCCAAGTAGATCCCAGGAAAGGATCTGGGGTGTTTATCTAAGGCATCCCTTGAGATAAACTTTAACGGTGCAGGAGTTGGGACACTCAAGTAGTTGCTAGGGAAGAGGCCTCTCTACACAAGGAGGACCAAGGGCAGGCCTAGGACCAAAAAGACCTGAAGCTTTACTTCCAGTTTTAAGCAAAAGCAAAATGATTCAATTAACTGCTGGGGGAATTACACCACATGAAACATACACAGTTGTAAATCACACAGCACTTTATTACTCACACAAGTTCCTGATACTGTAGGTACAGGCTTACACAGGATCGTGACGGTTCTGTCCTCTGGGGTTCGGCAGCTGGGCTGGTCCTGTTCTTATGCAGGGGGGAGGGGGCAGGCATTCCTCACCTGAGAGCTCAGTCATGTCTAGATCTGGAGGTACTAGCCATTCTTCTGTCATCTGGCAGGGCGAGGAGCATGGAGCGGCCTCGCTTGCCTGACTGACAAAAGAACGTGCCTTTGTGATTGTCTCGACAGGCCAGCACCATTAGGTGGTCAGGACCTATTTTTAAAGCCTGTTTGTACCCACAATAATTCAGGTGGCTATCAATGAATTACGTCAATGCACACATGTTAATCTCAAATTAGGCGGGGGGCTACACGTGGTTATCTAGGGAGAGTAAATCACTCACAAAAATGTTTATTTTAGGAAGTCACTCTGAGTAGATTTCACATCCTTATCTATGGGCTCCACATGCTTCAGGGCAGTGGGGAATGTGTCCTTAATATCACACTTTAAGTTTCAAGAAAGTTAACTCAAATATTTTAAAGCCTTTTTAGCATCTTAAACGCATTTTTTAAACATTTCTATATATTACTACAACATTGATTCTTTCAGATTTTCAACATACAAGGACATTTCATCTGTGAATAAGTACAGTTTTATTTCTTCTTTCCTAATCTGTATACATTTTTATTTTATTTTCTTATTGTATTATATTAAGTAGGATTTCCAATATGATGTTAACAAGGAGTGGTAAAAGGGGACATCCTTGCCTTGTTCTTGATCTTAGTAAAAAAGTTCCAAGTAATGATATAGAATTTTGGAGATGTCTTTTATTAAATTCAAGAAGTTTCTCTCTATTCCTAGTTTCCTGTGAGTTTTATTATGAATAAGTGTTGAATTTTGTCAAATACTTATCTTGTATCTATTAATATGATCATGTAATGTTTCTTCTGTAACCTGTTTATATGTTGAATTACATTAATTGAGTTTTGAATGTTGAATCGGACTTGTAAACCTTAGATTAACCCACTTGATCAAAATAAATAATTACTTTATACATTGTTAGATTTCATTTACTAATACTTTGATGAGGATTTTTACATCTATGTTAATGATAGATATTGGTCTGCATTTTTTATAATGTATTAGGTTCTGATATTAGGATGATTCTGGCCTCCTGAAATGAGTTCAGCAGTATTCCTTCTGCTTCTATTATCTGGAAGACATTGTAGAAAATAGTTATAATTTATTTCTTAAATGTTTGGTAGAATACTCTAGTGAACCTATACAGTCCTAGTACTTCCTGTTTTGAAAATTTATTCATTTAATAAGTTATAGGCTGATTCAGATTGCCTATTTCTTATGAGTTTGGCAAATTGTGTCTTTCAAAGAATTGGTCCATTTCATCTAGATTATTAAATTTGTGGGCATAAAGGTTGTTTATAATATTATTTTACTAGAGGTCCAGTACACAGATTCATGCGTGCTCCAGTGGGGTCCCTTGGCATGGCCTGTGGGGATCGGGCTGAAACTGGCAGTCCAACACTGCCTGCCACTCCTGTTCATACAGGCCCTGCAGGGCCTGCTGTGTACTCATGCATAGTCAGTCCTGATTGGGAGAGGCTCATGCCGCAGGCATGAGCCCTACATCTGGTGCCGATGGGTCAGCTGAGCAGCACTCCCACTGTGGGAGCACACTGACCATCAGGAGGCAGCTCCTGCATTGACCGTCTGCCCCCTGGTGGTCAGTGTGGTTTATAGCAACAAGTCAACTGGTTATTTGGTCTTTTGTCATTGAGTCGCTTAGGCTTTTATATATAGAAATTATTATTTCAACATCTATGGGATCTATAGTGATGTCATTTCTAATATTAGTAATTTGCATATTTTCTAATTTTCTCTTGATTAGCCTTCCTAGAAGCTTATTGATTTTATTGAGTTTTTCTAAAGAATTATCAGCTTTTGGTTTTCTTGATATTCTTTATTAATTTTCTATTCTTACTTTCATTGATTTCTGCTCTTATTCTTGTTTTTTTGTACTTTGGGTTTAATTTGCTTTTTTTTTTCTAGTTTTCTAAAGAATGTTCTAGGTTTTTGTTTTTTTCAGTTATATTAGGCTCTATTAAAACTCTAGCAGATTATTCTCTGCTGAAATAGTTTTTCCTGAGCATAAGCCTTAAAGAAAAGAATTCTCTGGTGTAATTCAAAATAGTTTTCCCTTCCCTACAGGAACCCTGAAATTTTTCTCTAATATTCACTGTGAGAACCTGGTATAGGTCCTGCAGGTAAAACTCACAAAACATGGGGGCCCCTCTCACTGGGTCCCTTTGGTGACTTTAACTTTCAGAGTTGTCCTTACTGAGCCACTAGCAATGCATTGATTGCAGTTCAGGATTTTCTACCCAAATCCCTATTGCTGTGGAGGTTTCTGCTGGTGGGTTTCTGTCCTGGTAAGTTTTTATTCTCTGTATCTGCCTGTCTGTCTCTCCAATTTGGGGTGCAGGGATAGTGGTTTGCATTTTGACCTCACTCTCCTTACTGATTACAGAAGCATCAATTTAAAAAAAGGATAATTTATTGATTTTTAGAGAGAAGAAGGGAGAGAAACATTGATGGTAGAGTACAACACCGATTGGCTGTCTCCTGCATCTCCCACACCAGGGATCTAATCTGCAACCTGGGCATGTGCCCTGACTGGGAATCAAACTTTTTTTTTCTTTTTATTAATTTTTATTAATTTTTTATACATATCTCCCCATTGCCTCCCTCCCTCGCAGGCATACCCCAACCCCCCCAGGGTCTGTGATCATTGGTTATGTTTATATGCATGCATACAAGTCCTTTGATTGATCACTTATTTACCTCACCTAACTTTAATCTTTCTGCTGTAATTTCACAGTCTATTTGATGCTTTATGACTTTTGTCCCCCTGAGAATTATCAGTCTAGTCCCTTTCTGTGCTCCTGATTCTATTATATACACCAGTTTATTCTGTTGATCAAATTTTTAATTCACTTAATTTTTAGATTCACTTGTTGATAGATATGCATTTGTTGTTCATAATTTTTTGACTTTTACCTCTTTCTTCTTCCTCTTCTAAAAGAGTACCTTTCAGCATTTCATATAATACTGGTTTGGAGTTGATGAACTCCTTTAGCTTTTTCTTCTCTGTGAAGCTCTTTATCTGCCCTTCAATTCTGAATGATAGCTTTGCTAGATAGATTATTCTTGGTTGTAGGTTCTTGCTATTCATCACGTTGAATATTTCTTGCCACTCCCATCTGGCCTGCATCGTTTCTGTTGAGAAATCACCTGACAGTCGTATGGGTGCTCCCTTGTAGGTAATGAACTGTTTTTTCTTGCTGCTTTTAATATTCTCTCTTTGTCTTTTGCTCTTGGTATTTTAATGATGATGTGTCTTGGTGTAGTCCTCTTTGGATTCCTTTTATGTGGGGTTCTGTGTGCTTCCTGGACTTGTAAGTCTATTTCTTTTACCAGATGTGGGAAGTTTTCAGTCATTATTTCTTTAAATAGGTTTTCAGTATCTTGCTTTCTCTCTTCTTCTGGCACCCCCACAATTCTGATGTTGGTACGCTTGAAGCTGTCCCAGAGGCTCCTTACATTATCTTCACATTTTTGGATTCTTTTCTCTTCTTGCTTTTCCAGTTGAATGATTTCTTCTTCTTTATATTTCAAATTTTTGACTTGATTCTTGCCATCCTCTAGTCTGCTGTTAGGACTCTGTATAATATTTTTTATTTCAGTCAGTGTCTCTAGTATGTCCTTCTTCATCTCCTCTTGAGTATCACTAAATTTATCCAACTTTTCTAGCATATTCTTGAAAAACCTTATAAGCGTGGTTTTGAACTCTATATCCAGTCGTTTTTTCCCCTCCATTTCTTTTGTTTGTGATCCCTTCCCTTGTCTCAGCATTTTAACTATGTCAGGGAAACTTCTGTGTTGAATTCAGCTTTATGATACCAGTCTTGCAAAACCGAAGAAGACTCTGTTGAGCTTGGGATGGGTGGAGTCTCAGGGCTTAAGGGACCGCCTTGCCTTCCAGTCGGCCCCTCCCTCCACGGCCCCTGAATCTCACGTGACTGGGTAATCGCTAGTGCGGCCCTTGTGCCTGAGCGCCAGCAGTGCCTCTAGACTGCTGCCCTCCAGCTCCCCTGCACTCCAGGACCACACGAGTCTAGGTCCCCAGGGTTTCGCCCAAAACAGGGGCTTAGTGGAGTCAGAAGTGGCACAGTTGGGAGGGTTTGTCTCCCGCCCAGTCACGAAAGCCAGTGGCACAATCAGCAATCTGTCCTGTGCGCAGTGCTGTGCGAACCACCAGGCCTTTGATCTTTTGCGACTCCCCTAAATTTCCGTGCACTTCTCTCTTTTCACAGTCCAAACTCCCCCCGTATGAGTTTCAGCTGTACGTAGGATTTAGTGCCGTAGGATAAGTGGTTCAATGCCTTTGAGAGTCTCCGTCTCCCTCCCGCCAGAGAAAGCCAGAAAGGCACTCTGGCACCAGCTCTCTCCACGCTCGCGTCTCCGTACCTCAGCTTTTTGCAGCTCCTCTGGGTCTCTGTGAGCCTCTCTCTTTCCCTCTAGTTGTAGAACTTCCACTCAGTCAGCTTTCCTATGGTTCTGGATGATGTCCGTTCTGTCTTTTAGTTGTAGTTTTGAAACTGTTGTGCGAGGCAGCAGTGTAGGTGTTTACCTTTGCCGCGATCTTGGATTCTCCTCAGGAATCAAACTTTTTACCTTTTGGTGCATGGGACAATGCTCATCCAACTGAGCCACATTGGCCAGGGCAAGAGTTGATTTTTCATTTTGTTTACCTTATCACTTGTTACTAAGATGGACTGGTAACTTTTAAGCTCCTTATCTGCTGTACTGAAATTGGAAGTCTAGGCATTACATTTGTTTTTATTTTTAAAGTACTCTCAAGTGGAATCTTTGGTTGGTTCCAGTTGCGTTGTGCTAATGGATTAAGCTAAATATTGTAATCTGCACTTATACACTGAGAAAAGATAATTCACTAGAGGAATAGATTCTCTACTTAAACGGTAAAAGTTAGCTCATGAAACTGTGGAATAGGGTGCTTTTAGCACCAAGCGTCATAGCTTTTATCAAGAAACCTCTTGCAGTCTCCAGAGGTTTTGCAAATGATTCACAGGTGTAGCTGGTTTGAGGAAACAGATGTGTTCTTGAAGAGTTGTGTGCAAATTCAATTTTTGTTAATTGAATCTTATTTAGAATTCATTTTAGGAGAGCTAGCTATCTAAAGTAGCCCTTTGGTAAATTCTTTTATGAAATGAATAATCACTACCTAGTTTATTTTTTTAAATGCAAATTTTTATATGTGACACTTTCTTAAAGCTATGTACCAGTTCTACCCTTATGTAGGAAATGTGCTTCCAGCTCTTGGTAACAATACCATTCACTTTTCTATAATTAAAGAAAATGCTGTGTACAAATAATATAATCTACTAGAGGCCCAATGCATGAAGATTCTTGCAAGAATGAGCCTTCCTTCCCTTGGCTGCCAGCACCACCTTTGTTCTGACCAGAGCCGCCTTTCCAGTCTGGCCCGGAGCCACTTTCCACCTTCCCATGCTGCCCAGAGTCCCAGAAGAGCTGGAGTGGTGCAGAATGCCTGAGTTGTCGCATGGTGATGACACAAGCATCCCACCTCACCCCCGGCTGCTTGGCACCTGTGTATGCAAATTAACCCACCATCTTTGTTGGGTTAATTTGCATATTCATTCATGATTGGTTGGTGGGTGTTAAGAAGGTAAGTCAATTAGGATGTTACTCTTTTATTAGTATAGATGTGCAGTGTTATGCTTAGACAGAAGTAGCCTAGAATTATGGTCTTGAAGTATGGCAGCAATTTGAAATACACTAAATTTGGTGTTCAGTTAACATTGACTAATAAGTTCATAATACAGGTACAAATGACACTGCACTGGCGTTCCTGATTCTGTAGGCCTAGCAGCCTAGCATAGGGACCAGGGATGTGTATTTTTAACAGACATTCTGCACTTCCTGATATAGTAGTCACTAGCCACTTTGGGGTATTTAAATTAACTTAAATTAGTTGCTCTGTGACACTGGCCACATTTCAAATGCTTAATAACCACATATGGCTAGTGGCTACCATATTGCATAGTACAGATTATACAACACTTCCATTATCTTGGAATACTCTTTTGAACAACACTGCAGTGATTCTAATCACAAACAATATTGGGAAACATTGGTTTAATTACAAGAAAACTGTCATTGGAGTCAGAACTCTGAGGTTTTAGGCTGTATCAGAAAAGTACCTTTCTGTAATATTAGTTTATTTGTTGTTATAGGTACCATCGGAAGCCATTCTGGTGAAAATTAAAAAGGTCTTGTCTCTTTCTCTATGTTAACCTTTATCATATGTATAATAATTTCATGCTTCTTCCTTATAGGTATGCCTGTGAAATGAAAAGAGGGGTTTTCATTGACCACAAATGAAAATCAGCTTCATTTTATTTTATTTATTTTTTAACCTTTTCTTTTATTAATTTTTTATACATATCTCCCCATTGCCCCCACTACCTTCCCGGCATACCCCAACCTCCCAGTGTCAATGTTCATTGATTATGCTTATAGGCGTGCATACAAATCCTTTGATTGATATCTTATCTACCTCACCTAACATTAATCTACCTGCTGTAATTTCACAGTCTGATGCTTTACTACCTCTGTATCTATCCTTTTGTTCATCAGTTTCTAATGTTCTTTATTACTCACAAATGAGTGAGATCATGTGATGCTTCTCCTTCATTGACTGGCTTATTTCACTAAGCATAAGGTTCTCCAGTTCCAACCAGGTTGCTGCAAATGGTAAGAATTCCTTCTTTTTAATGGCAGCATATAATACCATTGTGTAGATGTACCACAGTTTTCCGGTCCATTAATCTGCTGACGGGCACCTAGGCTGTTTCCAAATTGTGGCTATTGTAAATGGTACTGCTATGAACATAGGGGTACATAAATCCTTTCTGATTTGGTGTTTGTGATTTCTTAGGATAAATTCCTAAGAGTGGGATTACAGGGTCAAATGGGAGATCCATTTTTAGTTTTTTAAGAAAACTCCATACTGTTCTCCACAGTGGCTGCAGCAGTCTGCCATTTCCAAGAAGAGTGCACAAGGGTTCCTTTTTCTCCACATCCTCGCCAACACTTGTCGTTTGTTGATTTGTTGATGATTGCCATTCTGACCAGTATAAGATGGTATTGCATTGTCGTTTTGATTTGCATCTCTAGGATGATTAGTGATTTTGAGCATGTTTTCATGTGTCTCTTGGCCTTCCTTCTGTCGTCTTTCAAAAAGGTTCTATTTAGGTCCGTTGCCATTTTTTTATTGGATCATTTGTCTTCCTTTTATTAAGTTTTATAGTTGGTTGTAGATTTTGGAGATTAAACCTTTATCAGTGATAACATTTGCAAATATGTTCTCCCATACAGTGATCTTTCTTGTTGTTTTGTTGGTGGTTTCTTTTGCTGTGCAAAAGCTGTTTATTTTGATGTAGTCCCATTTGTTTATTTTTTCTTTAGCTTCAATTGCCTTTGGAGCAGTATAAGTGAAGAAATTCTTTCAGCATATATATGAGCTGCCTGTGGACTCCTCTAGTATTTTTATGGTTTCCCTTCTAAAGTTTAAGTCCTGTATCTATTTTGAGTTTATTTTTGTTTTTGGTGTAAGTTGGTGGTCCAGTTTCATTTTTTTTTGCATGTATCTGTCCAATTTTCCCAACACCATTTATTGAAGAGGCTATCTTGGCTCCATTGAATGTTCATGCCTCCTTTGTCAAATATTAGTTGAGAAAAGTGGTTTGGGTGGATATCTGGGTTCTCTATTCTATTCCATTGGTCTATATTTCTGTTCTTGTGCCAGTACCAGGCTGTTTTGAGAACAGTTGCTTTGTAGTGTAGCTTGAAATTTGGTATTGAAATCCCACCTACTTTATTCTTCTTTCTCATAATTGCTGTAGCTATTCGTGGTCTTTTTTTCCCAGATGAATCTATGAAGAATTCTTTCTAGGTCTGTGAAATATGTCTTTGGTATTTTAATGGGTAGAGCATTGAATGTATAGATTGCTTTGGGTAGTATGGACATTTTAATGATGTTCATTCTCCCAATCCATGAGTATGACATGCTCTTCCATCTGTTAACATCTTCCTCTATCTCTTTTTTCAGTGTCCTGTAGTTTTCTGCATTTAGTTCTTTTACCTCTTTAGTTAGGTTTATTCCTAGGTATCTTAATTTTTTGTGTGTGCAATGGTAAATGGGATTGCTTTTTGAGTCTCTCTTTCTGTAATTTCACTATTAGTGTATAGAAATGCCACAGACTTCTTAGCATTAATTTTTTATCCTGCTATATTGCCAAATTCATTAATTAAGTCAATTAGTGTTGGAATGGAGTACTTTGGGTTTTTTATGTACGATATCATGTCATCTGCAAATAAGGACAGCTTTACTTCTTTTCCAAGTTGGATGCCTTTTATTTCTTCTTCTTGTCTAATTGCAATGGCTAATACTTCCAATATTATGTCGAACAGAAGAGGTGAGAGTGGGCATCCCTGTCTTGTTCCTGTTCTTAGGGGAAATGGTTTTAGTTTTTGCCCATTGAATATGATATTAGCTGTGGGTTTATCATATATGGTTTTTATGATGTTTAGGTATGATCTTTCTATTCCCAATGTGCTGAGAGTTTTTATCAAGAAAGGGTGTTGGAATTTGTCAAATGCTTTTTCTGCATCAATTTAGAGGACTATGTTATTTTTATCTCTCAATTTGTTTATGTGATGTATCACGTTTATTGATTTGCGGATATTGTACCATCCCTGCATTCCTGGGATGAATCCTACTTGGTCATGGTGTATGATCTTTCTGATGTACTGCTGGACCCAATTTGCTAGAATTTTGTGAAGGATTTTGGCATCTATGTTCATGAGAGATATTGACCTATAATTCTCTTTCATTGTGTTGCCTTTTTGTGGATTTGGTATTAGGGTGATGCTGGCTTCATAGAAGGTGTTTGGAAGTGTTCCTACTTCTTGAAAATTTTAGAATAGTCTGAGGAGGATAGGTTTTAATTCTTCCTTGAATGTTTGGTAAAACTCTCCTTTGTAGCCATCTGGTCCTGGGCTTTTATTTTCTGTAAGCTTTTTGATGACTGCTTCAATTTCTTTCATAGTTATTGGACTATTGAGATGTTTGGCTTCCTCCTCATAGAGTATTGGAAGGTTATATTTTTCTAGGAAAATGTCCATTTCTTGCAGGTTGTGCAGTTTATTGGAATAGAGTTGTTCATAGTATTTTTTAACAATCCTTAGTATTTCCACAGGTCTGTTGTTATTTCTCTCCTTTAATTTCTGATTTTGTTTATTTGGGTCTTCTCTCTTTGCTTCTTGCTGAGCCTGGCTAGAGGTCCATCAATCTTTTTTATCCTTTCAAAGAACCAGCTCTTGGTTTTGTTGATCTTTTGAGTTGTTTCTTTGGTCTCCAAGTTGTTTATCTCCGCTCTGGTCTTCACTATTTCCTTCCTTCTGAGTACACTGGGCTTTTCTTGTTGCTCTTGTTCTAGCTCTTTGAGTTGCAGGGTTGGATAATTTATTAAAATTTTTTCCTGTTTTTTGCAGTAGGCTTGTGGGGCTATGAACTTCCCTCTCAAGACTGCTTTTACTGTGTCCCATAAATTTTGTACTGTTGTGTTTTCATTGTCATTTGTTGCCATGATGTTTTTTATTTCTCCCTTGATCTCTCGTTTCCCAGTCATTGTTTAATAGCATGCTGTTTAGTCTCCATGTGTTTGATTTCTTTCTATTGTTTTTATTATTGTTGATTTCCAATTTTATGCCACTGTGGTCTGAGAAAATGCTTGATATGACTTCTATCTTCTTGAATTTGAAGAGACTTTTTTTATGACCCAACATATGATCTCTTTAAAAATGACCCATGTGCACTGGAGAAGAATGTATATTCTATGGGTTTGGGGTGAAATGTTCTGAAGATGTCAATTAATTCCATCTGATATAGTGTGTCATTTAGTATTGATATTTATTTACTGATTTTTTGTTTAGAGGATTTGTCCAATGGTGACAGTGGGGTATTAGAGTCTCCTACTATGCTTGTATTGCTGTTAATCTCTCCCTTAATATCCTACAAGAGTTTTATTATGTATTTAGGTGCTCCTATATTGGGTCCATATATGTTTACCAGAGTTATTTCTTCTTGTAGGATTGTTCCCTTTAGTATTATGAAGTGGCCTTCTTTATCTCTTGTTATGTTCTTCACTTTGACATCTAATTTGTCAGATAGAAGTTTTGCAACCCCAGCTTTTATTTCATTTCCATTTGCCTGAAATACCATCTTCCATCCCTTCACTCTCAATCTGTGTGCATCTCTTTTCTTGAGATTGGTTTCTTGCAGAGAGCAGATATATGGATCATGTTTTCTTATCCAATCGGTTACCCTATGTCTTTTGATTGGAGCAGTTAATCTGTTTACATTTCAAGTTATTATTGATAAGTACTTATCTGTTGCCATTTTTAATCCTTACCCCTGAGTTCCTTTTTCGCTTCCTCTTTCTTTCTTTTTTACAGCAGACCCTTTAACATTTCTTGCATTGCTGGTTTGGTGGAAATATATTCCCTTAGTCCTTTTTTGTCTGCGAAGGTTCTTATTTCACCTTCAATTTTGATTGAAAGCCTTGCAGGGTACAGTATTCTTGGATTCAGACACTTCCTTTGCATGACTTTGTATATTTCATTCCATTCTCTTCTGGCCTGATGAGTTTCTGTTGAGAACTCAGGAGCTAGTCTTATGGGGGTTCCTTTGTAGGTAACTTTCTGTTTCTATCTGGCTGCTTTTAAGATTCTTACTTTGTTGTCGGTGTTTGCCAATTTATTTATAGTGTGCCTTGGTGTCGGTTTTGTGGGGTTCATTTTGCTTCTGACTTTGTGAGCCTCTCGGATTTGTGTGGGTTTTTCCTTTCCTACATTGGGGAAATTTTCTGTCATTATTTCTTAGAACAGGTTCTCTAATCCTTGTTCAGTTTCCACTCTTTCTGGAACCCCAATTATGTGGATATTGTGTTGTTTTTTTTTGTGTGTGTGTTATCCCAACGTTCCCTTAGGCTCTTCTCTTGCTTTTTAATTTTTTTTTTTCTAGAAGCTGCTGTACTTGGGTATTTTTTCCTACCGTGTCTTCTAGCTCACTTATGTGGTCCTCTTCTTCTTCTAGTCTGCTTTGATGCTTTCTATTGAGTTCTTTAAAGCAGTGATGTCATTTTTTATTTCTTTGTGCATTTCTTCATGCTTCTTCTTCATTTCCTCTTGGCTCTTACTCAGATTGTCGATTTTGTCTTCCATTCTTTTCATCCACCTTATGATCATTTCTCTGAACTCTTTCTCTGGCAGGCTTATTTCTGCTTCTATTTCGTTTACTTCCTTTTCTGGTGATACTTGCCTATCTGTCGTATGTGGGCTGTTTCTTCTTCTGCCCATGGTTTTTCTTCTCCCGGTGTTTGGTTATGTGGTTCTCTCTCTTATGTTGATTTAAAGGCACAAACTACAACACGACCTGGAACAGCACACAAGGCACTGAACAGAAATATATTCACAATATTAATAATCACCAATAAGGTGACCACCAATGAAAGACAAATTAGGGGTAAGTAGAGAAAGAAGAAGAGGAAAATGAGGTGAAAATAAAGGTAAGAAGTGCCCAAATCAGATTTGGAGAGGGAGAAAAAAAAAACTAATTGAACAAAAAATAAAATAAAATAAAATAATATAATATAAAATAAAGGAGAAGAGGAAAAAGAAAAGAAAGAGAAACAAAGTCAGAGAGAAAAGAAAGCAGAAGAGTGAGAAAAGGTGAACAAAATATAGATGTCAGGAGAAAAATCCAATAGAAGTCACTAATCCCAATAAAGGCCCGCAACCGGTATCTAGAGGTTAATACAAACTGCAAATAACAACTGGTATCGAGGGAGGCGAGGGAAAATAGAGGTAGAATATAAAGCAAGCAAAAAGCAAAATAAAATAAGCAGAATAAGCTAAAACAATCTCACAAAAAAGTTTAAAAAATCGATATAATCACTGTTCAGGCAAATAGGAAAAAAAGGACATAGAGAAAAAACAACTTTTTGGCTAGTGAAGACAAGAAGGGAGAGGTTTGTATGGACTTGTAGTAGGGGATTTGAAATTAGATATCTAAGTAGGGTGAAATTTTAACCAGGTAAAGAGAAAGAATAGGGAGAATCTAAAGTTGGAAAAGGGAAAGAGAATCAAGACAACAAAATGTGGAAAGTTAGGCAGAAAATGTTGGCATAAAGGTAGAGTTGAGTTGGAGTAAAATTATGCTAAAGGAAAGATGAAAATAGAATATAAAAATCTAATCCTGAAGTAAAATAAAGAGAAAACAAAATGACCCTTTTTTTTTCCCAAAAAGGTAAAAAACTAGTAATAATAATATTAATTGAAAACGAAAATGTAATAATTAAAAAGGTAAAATCAATTGATGTGGAAAGAAAAAAAAATAGTCTTTTAATTAAAATATATAAAAATAAATAATAAAAAAATAAAAAGAAAATAAATAGAATAGTCATTCACTTCCACTATTATTCTGCTTGGCACTCCTGTTTCCCAGTAGGGAAGGTATTGCTTTTCTGTGTGTTACACTGTTGACGTTTTAATCTCCTTATTCTTTTGTGGTTATGGGAGAGTAAATTTGTGCGTCATCCACTGGGTGGCAGTGTTTTGGAATTGATCTCTGAGGCAAAGCATAGGACCTCTCTAGGCTGTGCTCAGATCCTGCTACTCTGTGGTTCTCAAAGCTGGTTTGTGGGGATTTTGCAGCCAGGACACTGTAATAATTCCCAAGCTGTCCTTCTGCCTCAGATAAAAACGAGTTGTTTTCCAGAGTTCCCCTCTTTCAACAGCTTGGAGAATTTGCCTCCACATTTAGGGATAACACACTGCCCCACCTCTGCGAACCTCTCCAGAAGCAGCATTCTGGCAGCCCGGTTCCCACAATGTGTGCGTCTCTGTTCTGAGGGGCAGGAGACCTCACCTTATCCCAGGCGAAATCTGACCTTTCTGTGTGCTCTGTAGATCTCTGAATCTGCTGCCCGCGTGTCTGTGCTGATTGGAGAGCGGGGCTCTGGGTCCCCCGCTGTTCGGTGAGTAATTCAGCCTCAGTGTTCAAGCTGCCGCAGACAACCACCTCCCTCAGCAAGATGGCGTGGTCTCCTTGTTCGCACTGGTGGCTCCGGCTGACAAAAACCCCATTGCAGTGGGGCTGCCTGGCCAGGAGAGCCCTCCTCCAGCTGTTCTCCGCCTTCTCCGTCAGGGCAGCTCTGGGTCCACTGGGTTCCCGGCTCCCGGCTTCTCGCAGGCGGCTGTGACCCCGGCCAGCTTCATCATTTTAAAGGCACACCTCAAAGACTACATGAACAACCATACAATTTCTGAAGAGTATGCAAATAGAAGTGATCAATTCTAATTCAAGTAATAAATTTTGGCTAGAGATATTTTCATAGGGTGACTTTAATAGGAGACAGAAAACCTATTTTTGGAATCATATGTTGTATTAAAAAGTACAGAACCTCAGAGAGTACTCAGTTTTCATAGCTCAGAAGAAATTCAGTTCATAGAACTGGTATCCCTTCTTTCCTCTTACTGTATATTAGTAAGTTGAAACCTAAAGGGGGGTGATCTAACTGCTTTGTGCCCATTTCTCTGTCTAGTAGCAATTTCCATTTTATTTGTGTGTTGTGAGGATTAAATAAATGAAAAGCATTTGGCACAGTATTATCCACACATATCAAAGGCTTACTCCATTTTAGTCATTATTTGTTAACAGTTTCATCAACTGCATCACAGAGTTATTCACATAACTGGGAATAGAATTGGCCTTATTAACATTTAGGTCACTCTATGTTTCATGTGGTTTTAAAATACAATTGAACATGCACAACTATAATAGTAGATTCAAAGTGCCTGATATATTTGGCAAAAGGGAAGCTGCTAGAAAAAAAATTTTTTTTCTATTGCTGATTTTTTTTTCTTCAGATCAATCACCCTAAATCTTAAGAAAACCTGAGAACCCTGGAGACTCAGGAATGTACCAGGCCTTGGGGCTCTGGAAGAATTTGCAGGCATTTCTATTTCTATTTATTAATTTTGTGATAGATGTTGATACATTGATATATAGTGACATATATGTAAATATATACATACACATATATATATTTAAAAGACTCTATTTGTAGTAAATACCTAGATATGAAATGACAAAGCTCATATCATTTTTCTTTTTTTAATGCAGTGCACTGATGACCTCTGATGGGTTGGACTACAGACAAAAAGTCACTTTCCTGGTTCAAGTGTTTACCAGACATTTAAGTATTTCTGACAAGGATTACATTTTTAGTATGGTTATTCTTTGACTTGTTTTCCAAGCTTCCAGCCAGTAGTTGGTCTTGCACTTGCATGTTATGGTCATCTTTCCTTGGCAAGGTCAGTAATTCTGACAAGATGTGTATTTTTCACTCTATAATATATAAATCAACATGGCACCACATCTGAATGGAAAGAAATAGAAAGTGTTGTTATGATTTTGACAGGTAAACCTTTGTGTAGAGTCAAGCTCTTCAAATCCAGACTGGCATGAAGTCCGCCCCAAGACTTCCAGTAAGACAGATCAGAAATGAAAGGAAAATAACCACATTATGAAGGAGGTTGTAATTTAGTTTTTTAGAAAATCAAACTCCCACCGTCAAAATACATTTAAAGATTAGCTAACTCAAAACAGTATGTTCTGAATAACCTCCCAGGAATGCATTTTGTGAGATATATAAAAGACTGCTTTGTTTCAAACATGTCTTAAACATTTCTCATCTCCTATAGAGTCATAAGTAAAGATCTTGATTTTTCATGTTCCCTGGGAGTTGCCTCCCACTCATCACTTAGCTGATCTTATGGTCCCCTTTCCCACCCACCCACTCACAGCATGGGCTTCCCCTGCTGCTTTTGCCTCTCTTCCTTTTCTTCACAAAGCTCAGATTTCATTGCTTGTTCTGCTAAAGACTTAAAGCCTCCTTTGTCCCAGCCAATTATTGAGGAAGCAAATCAATTGGGGATGTGAAGAATAGGGGACACAGATTTTTTCTTAAGCTTTTTTCTAACCTTGTGGATTAGTGATAAGCTAGTTGGAAAACCTTGCTTTCTTTCCTTCTTTGTAAACAAGTTATAACCACATGTGTTTTCCCTTCTAACATTATTTTGTCTCAGAATGAAAAAAAAATTAGACATTTTTAAGGGGTCCATTTGAAGGGTATTATTGAAATAATTTCTAGGACCAAGATGGAGCATCTCCTACATGGGTTGCTACATGCAGTATATCTGGGAAACCAATCCCCAAACACCAAATCAACTCTGGGCTTTCTCAACCCAAACAAGGGCTACTGTGTGGCCCCAGCCAATGAGATATTTTCTTCTTGTCTTTTCCTTATTCTTTATCCTATAAAACCTTCCTGTCTCCTGTCCCATTTTGCAGTTCTCCTAAAGGAGACTGTCCACTTCATAAAATAGTAATAACTTTTGTTTGTTATCACCCAAATTGTCTTATTTAATCATTTTTAAACAATTGTCACAAAAGATCCATTTAAATGGACTATATTACCTGTAGTGTCCCCAACTGGACTTGGGAGGAGAATAACTTGGAAGCTAGTTCATAATACAGATTTTTGGCCCCACTCCAAAATCAGAATGTGGAGAGTGGGACCATGGGACCCTAATTTTCTTCACAGCATTGGAGGTAGACTTGAAAGTGAATGGACAAACAATTGAGAGTTCACTGGAGGTTACTTTCTAGATCCTCTCTCCAGATAATGCAGTAAAGGAAAGAAAGTCCTGGGCTGCTTAGCAACACTCATATGTGCTAATACTGCCTGGGTGGGTCAGTACAGATAATTGAGAGTTGATCTATTAACTTTTTGAAATTATCATGGGAGAGCATAGTAGTCCCCATGCAAGAAAGAAAGATAGGATTCTTTTTTTTAAAATATATTTTATTGATTTTTTTTACAGAGAGGAAGGGAGAGACAGAAAGTCAGAAACATTGATGAGAGAGAGACATCAATCAGCCGCCTCCTGCACGCCCCACAGTGGAGATGTGCCTGCAAGCAAGGTACATTCCCCCAACCGGAATCGAACCCGGGACGTTTCAGTCCGCAAGCCGACATTCTATCCAGTGAGACAAACCAGTCTCGGCGAAAGTTAGGATTCTTGTCAGGAAGAAGATTTATTTGTATCTTATGCAGGTTAGCAATGAAAATAAGAAGAAAAAGCATTGTTTAGTGCAATAGGTCACAAACAACAACCAGACAGCTGATGAAACAAGTTGCTATTGTTTTTAGCCAATTTCAGTTTATTTTTACCACATAACTATTTAGATGATTTTATCATTTTTGCCTTCTTTAAAAAAATATGTTTTTATTATTTTAAAAGAGAGGGGAAGGACAATGGACAGAGGGAGTGAGAGAGGAACATTGATGAGAAAGAAACCTTGATCAACTGCCTCATGCACCACACTTCCTGGGCACTGAGCCCACAACCCAGGCCTGTGCCCTGATTGAGAATCAAACTGCCGACCTCTTGGTGCATGGGATGACACTCAACCAACTGAGACACACTGTCCAGGACTTGCCTTTTCTTTAAGTAGTCAGTATGTCTTCCCTTCTCTTTAAATATTCAGACAGGCACACACTGGGGATGCTTGTATGCTACATCTGCATTAAAAACAATGCTCTCATTATACACTTGCCTACTGTTAAAGGATAATTTTCATGAAAAAGATAAAATCATGGCTCTCACACCTATATAAAATGACCATGTATTAATGATTTTATTTAAGTTATTATTAATGAGGGAACTTGGCAGCTTTTACAGCTTGTCCAAGCAATGGACATATTTATATCTCTGGGATTTTGAAATAGATTTGCAAATGAAGGCAAACTGGATTTTTGTGTGTGTGTGTGTAGGTCCTTCCTCCTCACGATAGAAGTCATTTGTATATTCATAGACAAAAATAGTTTCCATCAGTATCTTATAACTTGTTAAAAAACTACTTCAAAAACAATGAAAGGCTATAACCAGATAAACTGAAAGGATATGCCTAAACAATGCATAGTTTTCCATTGAAGCACAAATGTTTCTCTATACTACTGAAGAAATCATAATAGCTCCCTATTGCTACTAAATCCTAATTTGCCTGCAAGACTTTCAAATCTCTCCTTAAACTCGTTTGCTTTATGCTACTCCTTTGATTTATCAAGTCCTCTTTTATGACTTCCAATTTCTAAAAAATTCTCATTTTGATGACTTTAATTAGATTATAAAATGGGTACATATTTATTTTGGAAATTTCATAAAATAAATAAAATATGTAAATAACAGAATGACAATCAATAATCCTACAACATCTGGATTATTATGAATAGTCAAGGGAAGTTGAAGGCTTTTTCACCTGTTATTCCGTGGCTATCAACACCTAATCTGTTATGATTCTGTGCACCTACCAGATGTAGACTTTTGCCTTTGTTATGGCCTGGGTTTCAGAAAGTCCGAACTTGCTAATTTAGTGTGTTCTTTTTTCACTTACATCAATATTTCTGACATGTATACTCAGTCTTTGTGCTCAGTCCTAATAAAGAAGAACATCCCTGTTATTTTAAAGCCATCAATCAGTGGCATTCCTAGGTGGCTTTTTATGAAATTGCAGCTGAGTTTCTATATAAGGCTATGAAAGGGGAGAGAATCCAAGATGGCGGCATAGGTAAACACCTACACTGCTGCCTCACATGACAATTTCAAAACTACAATTAGAAGACAGAATGGACATCATCCAGAACCACAGGAAAGCTGGCTGAGTGGAAATTCTATACCTAGAAGGAAAGAGAGGGGCTCAGAGAGATCCAGAGGAGCTGCAAAAACCTGAGGTACAGAGACGCTTGCATGGAGAAGTTGGTGCCAGAGTACCTGGCTGGCTTTCTCTGGTAGTAGGGACACGGAGACTCCCAACTGCATTGAACCCCTTATCCTACGGCACTAAATCCCACATACAGCTGAAACTCATACTGGGGGAGTTCGGACTGTGAAAAGGGAGAAGTGCACGGAAATTTAGGGGAGTCACGAAAGGGCAGAAGTCTGGTGCAGTGCACAGCACTGCATTCAGAAGACCAATTGCTGATTGTGCCGCTGGCTTTCACAAGTGGGTGGGAGACAGAGTGCTCCTTCTAACTCCACTAAACCCCAGTTTCAGGCAAAACTCTGGGGACCCAGACTCATATGGTCCCGGAGCACAGGGGATCCGGAAAGTCAGCAGTCTAGAGGCACTGTGTGACAGCACGCACACAGGGACCACTCCAGCGATTACCCAGACATGTGAAACCCAGGGGCCGTGGAGGGCGGGGCCAACTGGAAGGCAAGGTGGTCCATTAAGCCCTGAAACTCCACCCATCCCAAGCTCAACAGAGAGGCTTTTGCAGTTTTGCAAGCCTGGAATCATAAGGCTGAATCCAACACAGAAGTTCTCCTGGCATAGTGAAAATGTGGAGAGAAAGAAAGAGATCACAAACAAAAGAAATAGAGGAAAATAAACAACTGGATATAGAGTTCAAAACCACGGTGATAAGGTTTTTTCAATAATATCCTAGAAAACATGGATAACTTTAGTGAGATCCAAGAGGAGATGAAAAAGGACTAACTAGAGATGGAAAAGGACCAACTAGAGATGGAAAAGGACCAACTAGAGATGAAAAGGGACCAACTAGAGATGAAAAGGGACCAACTAGAGATGAAAAGGGACCAACTACAACTTAAACATACACTGACTGAAATAAAAAATATTATACAGAGACCTAACAGCCGACTAGAGGAAGGCAATAATTAAGTCAAAAATTTGAAATATAAAGAATCAGAAAACACTCAACTGGAAAAGCAAGAAGAGAAAAGAATCCAAAAATGTGAAGATAATGTAAGGAGCCTCTGGGACAGCTTCAAGTGTACCAACATCAGAATTGTGGGGGTGCCAAAAGAAGAGAGAGAGCAAGATACTGAAAACCTATTTGAAGAAATAATGACTGAAAACTTCCCACATCTGGTGAAAGAAATTGTTAAGCCCGGAACGCAAGCCGCACTTACAGAGCACCAAGAGACGATCTCATGTAAAAACAAAGGGGTCTATTCAGACCAGCATGCTGGGGCTCACAACATACTCCGAAAACAGAGCAGAGGCTGAGAGCCCCGAGCCTTTGTTACATGACCGTTTTATACTGGGGTTCAGGGGGTGGAGAGCTGTAGTTGGCCTATCCTGATAGGCCAGGTAGGGGAGTTGGCCCATCCTGATAGGCCAGGTAGGGGCCAGGGTCTGCTTACGCAGGTGTTTTGCCTTATTAGGTTATCTCCCGGCACATTCTTGCTGGATTACCTAATGGTGGGTTGGGTAATTGGCAAGTCTGTTTGTCTCGTTAAGGGCGTAATCACCTAAGATGGAGGAAGCTGGAAAGAATTCCCTTTCATTCCCCCCTTTTTCTTGTGGGTAGTTTCTAATCTTAGAGACCATCTGACTCAGTCAAAGCTGCGTATTATTGCCTGATAATCAGAAGCCTACATGAGGGTTGTTAACCAGGGTGACTGAGTAAACCACAAACCAACCTTTCTGTGCCTCCCTTCCCCTCTGCTGTTTAGAGAGGCAAAATGCAAATTATTTACTCTTAAATCCTAACAAGTAAATAGCCAGAATCTAAATATTCCACCACTGCCCAAGATGTATCCAGTAACTCCACCCTGCCAGATTAGACAATGCATAGTTCAGAAACCAAGGGCGCCTGCAGAGTGGGTTGTAGCTAGCAAAATCAACAAAAACCTATTTCTTCCTGTTGTCCTTGCTGATGCCCTCTCCCCCTCCTTCTTCTGCATAACCATTTACTCTGTCTTTAGCAGGGGAAATAAGGCAAGCAATCTGAGATATAGCCAGGCTTTTTACACTTAAGGAACAACTGCTCTCCCTCCCAGATTTTCCCAAAAAGATCTCAACCTTCACCACCTCTGATATCTCCAAGCATCCCTTGTCCCCCAGCCTAGGGCTTCTCTAT
>PVJN01015977.1:0-43290 GCA_004026805.1 Lasiurus borealis
GGGAGGGACCACCTAGCAATCTGGGAGCTCTGAGGCTGGGGCTTGAGGCTTGAGAAGATGCCAAGCACTTTCCATGAGAACCGGCCTCGAGACATTCGATCGCATTTTCCAACGAGAAGCATGTGTCCGGGTACGCACGCCTCCTCCACTCACGTATGGATGGAAACAATGCTGAGTACATTCCGTCCCAGGAACTGCCTCACGCTCCCTCTACCAGGACCAAGTTTTTCATTTAAATCCCAGAATCCTGCGGGAAGGCGGCCAACTGAAAGGTTGCTGTGAGAACATCTTCTGGGCAAACTATTAACCTCGTGGCCATCCGCAACAGCTAAACCAGATATTTCCTGTAGACCAGGAAGCCAGAGAGTTGTTAAAAAGCTGTGTGTGTGTGTGTGTGTGTGTGTGTGTGTGTGTTTCTGCGTGTGTGTATGTGGGGGTCTGCTTTTCATGACTACCACCAGCGACATCTAATAAATCCCATTTAAACATCAACAGCAAAAGACTTCACTCCCATTGGTTTCATTATCTTGTTAACTCTTACAGGCCATCTGTCAGATGCCTGATCTGTAGTCCTTCACATATTTTCATAATCCATCTGCTTTTATCCTTTAATCCCTTGGTGAGGTTTCAAAACCCAAGTGCTCGCTGGTTTGGTAAGATAAACCAACACCGAGCAGGTTCCCAAACAGCAGACCCAGGGCATGCGGAATGTTAGCTGTTGTAGCCAATATCCTTAGCTCCTCTGTCCCATAAAGTGGGACATCTCTTTGAAGCAAGAGCATCTCCCCAGATGGATCACCCCACTAAAGAATGCCTCTGGCCGAACCCGGTTTGGGTTAGTGGATAGAGCGTCGGCCTGCGAACTGAAAGGTCCCAGGTTCGATTCTGCTCAAGGGCATATACCTTGGTTGCGGGCACATCCCCAGTAGGGGGCGTGCAGGAGGCGGCTGATCGATGTCTCTCTCATCGATGTTTCTAACTCTCTATCCCTCTTCCTTCCTCTCTGTGAAAAATCAATAAAATATATTTAAAAAAAAAAAAAAAAGAATGCCTCTGGAAGGGGGTTGTTTGGTGCTTTGCATTGGAAAAATAAGCCAAGTGGTGGCCCCGGTCATTTGTGAGCACTAACCTTCTCCAGATATGGTCCTCGGGCCTCTTCATGGACACATACGTGGGTTACTCTAGGTGACCACCTGTTAAAGAGTTTTATTTTACATCCCAGCTAGTCTCTGCCGTTCCCTGGACTGGGCTGATCTCTGGACACTTCATAGTTCAGGTCTACAGAGAGCTGTAAGAAAGACAGCGTGAACAAATCTGGCTTTTCTCTCTTTCCCTCTCTTCCAGTCAATGCTGTTCCGTCAATGACCCCTGTCTCCTCCTCTGCGTACACAGCGGTAGAGATGAGCCAGAACTGAAGATAAAAAAGCAAAGAAAAGAGCTGAGTCCATGGTGCTCTTGACAGCGGCCGTGTAGAGACAAGTTTGAGCGCTGGGATGCGTCGGCGCCTGCGCTCAGGAGCTTTCCGTTCGCTTTGAGGGCCTCTGGGTATTTTTAGAATCTGTGGGGAGAAGGTGAGCTGCGCATGGCCACTGCTATGCTGCTAATGACACCCTGAGCTTAAAGAAGCAGGATTCACAGGATGGTGGAAGCTTCGGGTGAGAGCAAGCAACACTTGACTTAAGAATCACATACGCGTGAGGGTGGAAGGAAAAGGGAGGGGAAAGTCCTTGATAAACGAACCTGGAATTAAGTTTGCAGCCTTAGGTGAAAGCCACCTAATTATGAGACTTTTATGAGTTGGTAGTAGCCAGACCTGTTTCCCTTGCTTCCTTCCTTCCTTCCTTCATCATTCTTCATTCTTCTTTCTTTCTCTTCTCTTCATTTTCCCAGTATCTCCCTGGGGGACCCTGGGAGCCAGACCTAGCCAATCAGACAACCTTTCCACAATGGTCAGACCAAGAGCGAGTGTAATTGAAGTCTGGCTAATGAGACCGTTCATTTCCGGAGAGTGTCAGAAAGAAGGCGCTCTTTATAGCCGGGGTCATTCACCGGGAGGATGCTGCAAGCCTGTGCTGCCACAATCCATCATTGTCTGAGAGGGACAGCGCAGGAAGGTCCGGCCAAGAGATGGGGAGGGAGACAAGATGTCCGTGATGGTGTGTGTCTGTGCGCTTGGTCCTGCTCTGTGTGCAGCTCGCCAAATCCCCAGACACTCCCGTTACCTTAGCCAAGAAAGTTTCCCTTCTTTCCCTTTGAGCGGGGTTCGACCGAGAGCACCCCAAAGGGTCCTAATTCAGAGCTTCTTTCAGAGCAAGTAAGAAGTGGAGACAGCAATCCAAGTCAATTCCATGCACCTACGAAGTCTGTGTTCACCACTCTGTATTGTTTTTTTTTTTCCCACGGAATCACCCACTGCTTGATGGACCTTGCCTTGCCATTTGTGTCACCCTGTTTTCCCTCCTGGCCTTGCCAGCCTGGCTACGTTTTCACCACCACAGAGTTCCTGCCAAACCCATTCTGGGTCTTCCTGACTTTCCTGTCTCTGATTCTCCACAGTCCCACCAGCTGATGCCTCAAGGTGGGCGAAAAGGGGGAACCAGGCCAGCTAACCCTGGGTGAAAGCATGAATCCATTTCTCAGGAGAAGAACCCTATATGTCAGAAAAAAATACTTCGCTTTCAACGTTTCTCCTAGAGAGTAGAAGGTGAATCATTCAGATCAAGGTTTAGATACTTAAGGTATCACGGTTTCAGTTCTCCAGGAGTGAAAGGAACTGAATCGGGTCTTTTGAACCTGATTCTGAAATCTGATTCTGATTTTCCCACCCAAACACCACCAAGTTAAAAGCCCACTTTAAAAACTATTAAATAGCCGAGACCGGTTTGGCTCAGTGGATAGAGCGTCGGCTTGTGGATTGAAAGGTCCCAGGTTCGATTCCAGTTGGGGGCATGTACCTTGCTTGCGGGCACATCTCCACTGTGGGGTGTGCAGGAGGTGGCTGATTAATGTCTCTCCTTCATCAATGTTTCTGACTTTCTATCTCTCTCCCTTCCTCTCTGTAAAAAATCAATAAAATATATTTTTTATAAAAACTATTAAATATACATGAAAAAATGTTTATACAAAGAAGTGTGGCCTATGACAGTGAAATGTTAAAACTAACCTAAATGTCCAACAATAAGGGATTAGTGAAGTCAACTGTATGGTATAGCTATGATTTTAAAATATGCAAAGTAATTGAGTCATTAAAATTATATCAAGGAAAAATATGTTGGGGGAGAGGAGAACTAACATAATCCTAAATGAATATTTCAGACTTTTAAAACACTTCATAAATATGTAAATTTGAAGGATATAAAATTGTAACAGTAGAGGGATTATGGGTGATTTTTACTTTCCTTGTACCTTTTGAAGTTGAAAGCGTTTTTGTTGTTGTTTCTTTTACTTTGAGCAACATTTTCTTTAGGTTGTTATGAAAGAGATACGCCTTAAGCAAAAAGCTGCAAGGATGAGGGAGATGAGGATGCTATTGAGATTATCAGAGAAAAGGAAAATACAAGCAGAATTTGTGTGGGTGAGAGCCCAGACTGTGGAGTCCGCTCTCTGGATTCTGGTCCTTTTATTCCTTAGCTAAGCAGCTAAGCAAGTTACCCAACTTTTCTGCGTCTCAGTCTACCATCTAGAAAACATGGATGTTAATAATACCTACCTTATGGCCAGAGGGAGAGCAAGGTCACCAAGAATAATTGGGAGGTTGCAATTGGGAGGTTGCCAAGGATTTGTTTTTGTTTTTATATATTTTATTGATTTTTTACAGAAAGGAAGGGAGCAGGATAGAAAGTCAGAAACATCGAAGAGAGACATCCATCAGCTGCCTCCTGCACGCCCCACAGTGGATATGTGCCCACAGGCAAGATACATGCCCCCAACCGGAATCAAACCTGGGACCTTTCAGTCCGCAAGCCGACGCCTATCCACTGAGCCAAACCGGTCTCGGCCCAAGGATTTGTTTTAAAGTGTTTTCAAGTCTGACCAAGATCTCGGACATTTGAGGGGGAGGAGGAGGAGGGGAAAAATACCTACCTCATTGGGTTATTCTGAAGATCACGTGATCTAATATAGATAACACATTTAAAACAATGCCTGGTATAGAGTATGTCTACGTAAGTTGTTATCATTATAGTATAAACCACTCCAGGGCAACCACTCATTCATCTCCACATTTCCAGCCCGTATCCCAGGGCCTGGCACACCTGGGCACTTGATCAATGCCTGCTGAGTGGTACCCAGGTGGACCCCAGAGGGCAGTGAGAATGTTTCAAGGAGTGGCCACCATGATACCATCTCACTCATGACATGAATTGCCCAATCCATGGACATCTCCCTCCAGACCTGTCTACAGGGCTCCTTGGTGTTAAAGGAACATTTGTTCTAGGTGGGGGGATGTCGAGAGCACCAATGGTTAACAGGATAAAGGCGAGAGTTGAGACACCATTGCCATCTCCCTTCTCTGTCCTAGTCAGGACTTTTCTGGTTGACTGAAAAAGAAACACACTCATACAAAACGCTAACAAAAGAGGAGAGGATGCGATTGCTAGGCATAGATATCGCATGGAGTCCAAGAACAAGAAACAAAATAATAGCCGAGACCGGTTTGGCTCAGTGGATAGAGCATCGGCTTGTGGACTGAAAGGTCCCGAGTTCAATTCCAGTTGGGGGCATGTACCTTGCTTGTGGGCATATCTCCACTGTGGGGGTGCAGGAAGCAGCTGATAGATGTCTCTCTCTCATCGATGTTTCTGACTTTCTATCTCTCTCTCTGTAAAAAATCAATAAAATATATATTAAAAAAAAAAGAAACAAAATAATCATAGAAGCTCTCTTGTCAAATGCGCTTCGGACCAGCGGTTGGATGACCACACAACAAAACTGGCTAGAGCTGGGAGTGATCTTTTAAAACAATACCGTAATGCCATAAACATGTTAACTGACAATATATGAGAACGCTCACTTGCCAAACTCTGGATGACCTCAGCTCCCTCATGGAATATGGACGATGACTGTTCACATGCATGTAGCTTGTCTCAGTCCTGACCTCATCCTTAGACTCCCACGAATCTTTGAAAAGTAATATACATATAAGTGAATATGACCCTCCTGGAATAAGAAAGACCAACCCAGAGCCATCTGCACAGCATATGAGCATCATTTAAAATGATTCGTCCATATTAGATCCGAGTATCCTAAATGAGTCTCAGGCAGTTTCAGCTTTAGGCCCAGTGGATTGCAGAATATCAATTCATCGTTGCAGCTTACTCATTTGCCCAGTTACCTACCCATCTGGAACTGTGGCATGTTCACCAGTGCCCCACTTTCCAAAGCTTCAGAACACTGACTAGCTTTGGGGGAGAAAAATACCATCACGAAAGCCTGGCCATGCATCTGCTTGTGCTTTGGACAGTTAAACAAAGAACCGAGAGCTTGAACTATAGAATTTGGGGGAAGAAAGGGATTGTAGAATCCCAATCATGGACCTCATACTTTATATATGGGGGAAAAATAAGCCTAAAGAGGTCAAGGTGAGGTGCCAAGGTTAGGAAGCCTTCAGTCACAGAGTCTGAGCGCAGTGTGGTTTTCCCTACGCTACTGAGGACCTAACGGGTAACCATCTGCCTAAGTGTGACACAGTTCACAGAGAGGCACTTGCATCCATTTCTCAGAACTCTGTGGGTTATAGGAGGATACACTAAAGAAATGTGTTAAAAATGTACCCATGCCAAAATCGGTTTGGCTCAGTGGATAGAGCGTCAGCCTGTGGACTGAAAGGTCCCTGGTTCGATTCCAGTCAAGGGCATGTACCTTGGCTGCGGGCACATCCCCAGTAGGGAGTGTGCAGGAGGCAGCTGATCGATGCTTCTCTCTCATTGATGTTTCTAACTCTCTCTCTCTCTCCCTTCCTCTCTGTAAAAAAATCAATAAAATATATATTTTTTAAAAATATACCCACATGCTGAATGACTGATGAGATCATTTGAAAGGTGAGCTTCAGAGTGAACTGGCCAAAGAGTGAAATAGAAACCTCCAAAAAGAAAAGCTCTCTCCTAGCCTGTTTTCCTAAGCTGTCACTCAAGAAGTCCAGTAACTCCCAGCTCAAACCATCCTTGCCCTCCTCTTCATGAATTAGGCGAATGGACAGCTTTCTCAGTATAGAGTGGGTAACAGGTGCTGAGAGCTTCCAGGAATTGGTCCGGTGCATGACAAGCGCATCATCGATGGTTTCTTACTTCATCCCCATCACAACTTGGTAAGAAAAATATGTTCTCCTTTTTTTTTTCAGATGAGCCAACTGAGACGCAGAAAGGTCAGGTGACTGCTATGAAGCGCACAGCGACCCGTTTGGTGCCTAAAGCCTAAAAGGTTTGCAGCCAAGACCAGTTTGGCTCAGTGGATAGAGTGTCGGCTTGCGGACTGAAGGGTCCCAGGTTCGATTCTGGTCGGGGGCATGTACCTTGCTTGCGGGCACATCTCCACAGTGGGGCGTGCAGGGGGCGGCTGATTGGTGTCTCTCTCTCATCGATGTTTCTGACTTTCTATCTCTCTCCCTTCCTCTCTGTAAAAAATCAATAAAATATAAAAATAAAAAATAAATAAATAAAAGGTTTGCAGTGCTTCCCTCCCATTCTTCCCAGGCAGGAGGGCATGACTGGCAGTAAAGTGATCTTTTCAGAGCGCCTCACAGATATATACTTGAGACCTGGGAGTGACCCCAGAAAAAGAATTCACAATGCACCAGGCAGTCCATCTGCTCTCCTGACTTGATCTTTTTGTGTTTTCCTTCAAAGACACAGAACTTAGTATCATTTCTCTCAGGTTCCCTAGGCTCTCCTTAGCATCTTCTAACCAACCTATATAATGAAGATGTAAAATCGTGACCATCCAGGAATTAGTCTCATCAGAATTGAAAGAGTTTAGACAGAGGGAACAGAAAAGAAGAAGCAAAATCAGCCTTGACATTTTTTATTTCCCCTGGCCCCGAACCATGCTCATTGCTCCTTTTCTTTCACATCGCAAGGCTTTCCTCTTTGATGGAACACCTAAACCCTCAGGCCCACCTTGCCTTCTCTCATCCCTCACTCTTTTACTGTGTCAGAGAGAGAACATGTTTCTCTCTTTTTTTAAAAAAAAATATATTTTCTTGATTTTTTTACAGAGAGAAAGGGAGAGGGATAAGAGTTAGAAACATCGATGAGAGAGAGACATCTATCAGCCGCCTCCTGCACACCCCCTACTGGGGATGTGCCCACAACCGGGATACATGCCCTTGACCGGAATCAAACCTGGGACCTTTCAGTCCACAGGCCGACGCTCTATCCACTGAGCCCTATCCACTGAGCCTAACCTGTTTCGGCAAGAACATGTCTCTTAAAATGGATATATTTTCTAGATACCTTCAGACATGGCACCCTCAGAATTTGAAATTCAGGGACGTTAGTGTAAACCAACACTGAGGAAAAGACGTATGTTATTACTTGGGTGGCTATGTTAAGCGTTTTCTTTGAAAAGAGAGCAAAAGAAGAAAAGCAGTTTTTATTTTTGAAAATGAAAAAAAATCAGCTTTAAAAGGTTGTATCTTGATTATCCTAACAGATTTCAGGATATTAGACAATAGAGAAATGCTGATACGTATATGACCTAGGTATAAGCCATTTAAATTGCAATAGCTAACATGCTAAGGACTTGCTGTGTGCCAGACTTCTCCATACCCTTCCTGGATGTTTATTTTTTTATTTCATTTTTAAAGTAGATATCAATTGTTTTTATTGATTCTAAACAGAGAAAGAGGAAGAAAGAGAGAGAAATGTCGAGGTGAGAAACATCGACCAGTTGCCTGCCTTTTGGAACACAGGAATAAGTTCCAACCCACTGAGCCACACCAGCCAGGGATCTCTGCATTTATTCTCCTCACCACCCTAACATATCTGTTCTATTACTGAGCCATTTTACATACATGGAAACTGAGGCTCTGAAAGGTAAGTTACCTTCAAGTTAACTTCTCTGAGAAGCCACTCTTGGTTAACATGCAGGGCTTCTTACTTTTCCATAAAAACGAGAGCAGTCGCTTATAGCGCCATAAGGTGCAAACATGCCCCCTCTGACTTTCTCATCTGGCCTGTCCCCTTCTCTCATGGACTTGGTATATGACTTTATTCCTGGACAAACAACGGCTGGAGGTGGCTGTCTTGGTTTGTGGGAAGGCTATCTGAGCAGGAATGGGCCAAATCTTTCTGGAAACAAAAGCAAGTGCCAATTGTAGCATCCTGCTTCCGGTCAAGTGACTCAGAGAGAAGCACAGCCTTTTTAACACAACCCTGAAATGCCAGGAAAATAGGGTCTGTGGCCGCTGAAGAGAATCCCATGCAAATGGCTGGCTCCTTCAGGTCTTGCCCAAGGACGGGATGAGCAGGCCAGCAGTCCCCCACCTTCTGGGCACTGTGACCCCTCTTGCTATTACCTTCCCCTGAGGACAGTGGGTGTGTTTACTGACCATGTCCTGGACAAAGCTCAGGAATAAATTCCCTTCTGGATAACTGTCAGGAGAGTGCTGGCTGCCATGGCGACAACTATAAAAGTCTTTGTTTGTTGTTGTTTTTTTAAGCGTCCAAAAAAATGTGGCTATTTTTTGCGTGACTGGAATTTCTGACCGAGACTGTATTTGTGAGCGTGAGATACGAATGGGTGGAGAAAAGATACCTTTAAGATGCAGTCTGTAAGTCATTACTACTTTTATCAGGACATGAGAATAGCCAAAACTGGTTTGGCTCAGTGGATAGAGTGTCCGCCTGCGGACTGAAAGGTCCCAGGTTCCATTCCGGTCAAGAGCATATACCTTGGTTGCAGGCACATCCCCAGTAGGGGGTGTGCAGGAAGCAGCTGATCAATGTTTCTCTCCCATCAATGTTTCTAACTCTCTATCTCTCTCCCTTCCTCTCTGTAAAAAAGCAATAAAATATATATATATATTTTTAAAAAAGGACTTGAAAATAAGGGAAACAAAATGCGTTTCTTGGCTTCACACTGCACCCTTCTGGAAGGAGGAGGAAGTAAAAAAACACATCACTTCTCTGCTCCATTTGCTATATTATTATGAAAACGGAGTCATATAAAAATTCACATATAAAAGCACTTTTCCAGGCTTACGCCTTTTTTCTCTCTTAACATATTATTTCCCCAACTAATCTTTGCCGCAAACTTGTAAGGTGAAGGTTCCCATTTCACAGAGGAAGAGTTGAGTCTGAGAGATGACAGTCTGAGTCTCACAGCCTAGAAATGGTGCAGATTTATACCCAAGTCAGACTGAATCTATTATTTCTACTTATCGATCCTGTGGGGAAGGAAGAAAACTGAATCTAATGGGGGGGGGCGGTAAGGGTACCCAGAATTGACTTCAGGAAGTGGGCCTTCCCCTCTGCATTGTGAGCTGTTCGAGGTCAGAGCCTAAAAAAAAAATCTTTGTTTTGGGGTACTCAGAAAAATTGGTGGAAGAAAATCAAGAAGAGAATGAAATAGTTGGAAGCATTATCACTTAACTTTCAATTCAGATATTCAAAAATTCCAAGCAACAAATGACTCTTGACACTGAAATCCCGGGGTGAGTTGACCCCGGTTCCCTCTCATGCGAACAGGTGAAGCCCCAGCATGTGGGTGAGGAACAAACTGCTCCCCAGCTGGGCTCACGGCCTTCCCCATTCTCATCCCAAACCGCTGCTGAGGTTGGGGTCTTGGTTACATATTTCACCGCACCGGCTCATGTGTTATCTGCGAAATTCGGATTTTCTTTGAGATTAGGTAAGGAGAAAGAAAAGTTTAAGGTTGGAAATTTTTTTTTTAAATAAATTTTATTGATTTTCCACCGAGAGGAAGGGAGAGGGATAGAGAGCTAGAAACATTGATGAGAGAGAAACATCGATCAGCTGCCTCCTGCATGCTCCCCACTGGGGATGTGCCCACAATCAAGGTACGTGCCCCTGACCAGAATCAAACCTGGGACCCTTCAGTCCGCAGGCCGACACTCTATCTCCTGAGCCAAAAACCGGTTTCGGCAAGGTTGGAAATTTGGATGTGGATTTTTTAAATGGTCAGCATGACATTTAGTAACTGGTTTGGCAGGTTTTAGACATTCATTCCTTTGATCAAAAGAGAGCTTTGACACAGCACGGTGCAGCCTCAGAAAGAAACTAAACCCCCCAATCAGCGTGACTTAAAAAACAAAACAAAAAACTTGACCTTCATCGAGGAAGCAGCGAATTTCAAACATGTTTCACAACAATCCATAGGAAGAAATGGCTTCTGTTTCTCATCATGACCCAGCACACGCACATGCATGCATGCACACAAACACATGCATGTAGGCATACACAAAACTGCAGAAACAACTGATAGCCTTTGTGTGTGCAATGTACTCTGATAGTTTCTGTCCTCCTGCACTTCATTCTTTAAATGTGACTTTTTCTACTAAATGGAATTCTTGACCCACTAAATGCTTATGGCCTGCAGTTTAAGAAGCAATGTCCGAAGCTGAGTCACTCAATATAGTGACTGAGCGCTTGAGATGTGACTGGTATGAAATAAGCCATCAGTTTAAAAGACACAGCTGATTTTTAAAAATAGCACCAAATATTAAAGTAAAATACCTCATTCATGACTTTTCACATTGATTACATGCTGAAGCGATAATGGTTTGTGTAATCTGAAGTAAAAATAAGACATATTATTAAAACTAATTTCACCTGTTTCTCTTCACTTTGTTCCTGTGGCTTTAAGCAAATTTAATATTACATATGTGGCACACATGATATTTCTCGTGGACAGTCCTGACCTAGGGCAGGGTTAGCAAGCTACTGATCCAGGGTCCAACCCACCTTGTCATCTGTGTTTGTAACTAAACTGCTTTTGGGACATCTGCATACTCCCTCTCTCATGCATTGTTGAGTAGTCACATGACATTTAGTAACTGGTTTGCAGAAGTTTGCTGATACCTAACAGTATTGGGTGCTGTTACCTGCCAGCGTGGTGCCAGGTCATACATATGTCTTACTTGACTCAGTACCGATGACCATCCTGCAAGAGGTGCTTTATTACTGAATTGATAAATGAGGCTCCGAGTGATTAAGTAATTGGCACAAGGTTACCCAGCGGGGCAGCAAGTACCAGCGCTGGGATCTGAACCTGCGCCAGTCTGATGACAAAGCCATTTGTCCTTTGTATGCTCCTGTCCCCAAACAACTCCTGGCTACCTATGGAGCTAAACCCTGCCTAGTGGCTCAGAGAACCAGCCAGCGCGTATGGCTGCCAATCGGTCCACAGGGAAATGGGATGGGAAGGAGGCCTGTCCTCAGGGAACGTAAGGGTTGTAACTGCTCTTTCAGTTTCAGGAAGAGTGACCTGCCTTCTACCCTCCAAAAAGTTAAACTGCTCAGCCGCTGCTCCCGGAGTGAGCGATCTGTGATCATTCGAAGCCTTGCCTCGCTTCGATTCGGAATTTGCAACACGATGCCTTGTTTGTTCATTTCCAACCCCAATAACTTAGGGCTTCAAACCTCAGTGTTGATAGTCCCAGATATCTAATATCTAAAGTCACTTTGTGGAAAAAATAAGCAGGAATGTCAAATAAATAAATAAACAAGCAAACAAACAAACAAACAAATAAATAATTTACTGGAGCTATTGTTAAGTGAACAAAGTGAATAAAATCGTTTTCAGGCTGAAACCGGTTTGGCTCAGTGGATAGAGCATTGGCCTGCGGTCTGAAGGGTCCCAGGTTTGATTTCAGTCAAGGGCATGTACCTTGGTTGCAGGCACATCCCCAGTAGGAGGTGTGCAGGAGGCAGCTGATCGATGTCTCTCTCTCATCGATGTTTCTAAGTCTCTATCCCTCTCCCTTCCTCTCTGTAAAAAAAATCAATAAAATATATTTTTTTAAAAATACAAAAAAAATTATTTTTAGAGAAATACCCTAACTTTGGCAAATAAATAAAAATCGCTTATAACTGTTCTATTTTGTGTGTGTGTGTGTGTGTGTGTGTGTGTGCTGAACACTATTCTCAAGGGGTATATAACATTTGTTTTGCCTTTTACGTACTTTTAAATGTTTGTCGCAGTAGGAAATGTATTGGAGACAAATGTTTTCTGTTTCCTGGCTGAAGACTCCATGCACATCTTGGTTTTGTGCGGGCGCTGCCAGCCTCCCACTCATCTCCAATGGGAACCCAGGATCTTTCCCGCTCCGTGGGGAGTCCCAGGGGGCCTCCAGCCACCTTTGAGGAAAAGTAGAGCTGCAGCGCCCCCCTGTGTCCAGGGTCATGGCCGCAGGCAGCCTTGGGGCAGGCATTCCCAGGACCAAAGAGAGTGGATGCTTACTGAGTTTGTTAGTCCTACTTCCTCCACCTGCCAGCCAGACCCGAAGAGGAAGCTCGCACTCCCAACCTCGTGGCTGCCAAATACAGGCTTGCAGGGTTCCCTGACATTTTCCATGGCAGCCAAGGGGGTCGGGGAAGACCCTAGAGGGGCTGCTCTGAGTCCTGACCAGCAGCTGTCTTCCTTTCTGGTTCCACAGTTGCTAGGCGCAGGTGGAGGGGGAGGATGCATACATGTAGCCACAATATGCTTTGAAGGCGTCCTACATCTTCAGCGCTCCGTGCTTGGAGCTCCCGAGGGAATACAAACACCAAGGGACTATGTTTTAAAACAGCCCTGGTCCAATGACAGGGAAGCTTCCTTACTGCCCTGCAGAGCAAATGCTGTTTTCTCTACTTCATATCCTGTTTCCCCGAAAGTAAGACATCCCTCGAAAATAAGACCTACTTCCAGTGTTGCCTCTCGCTGTCATATAAGGCACTCCCCCGAAAATAAGACCTCCCCGATAATAAGGCCTCCCCCGAACATAAGGCCTCCCCAGAATATAAGGGCCCCGAAACTACCGTCAGGCGTCTGACTCCTGATTTAAAGAGACCTCGCCCTGCCTGAACAGCTTCGGCTGCGCTGAGGCCCATCAGTGAGCTGGTTTGTGATGACAACTACTACCAAACCGTATACAAGTCATAAATTTCCTTTTTTTTTTTTTTGGTTCAACAATAAATGTGTAACATATTCTCCTTCATGGAAAAATAAGACATCCCCTGAAAATAAGACCTAGCGCATCTTTGGGAGCAAAAATTAATATAAGACACTGTCTTATTTTCGGGGAAACAGGGTAGTAGAGACAGAGGAGGAACCTGGAGCTCCCCAAAGCCAAATGGCTCATCCAGAAAGTAGCTGGTCCGAGCTTGAAGCATCTCTAGCGTCTTGGTGCCAGGCAGCCCATGCAAAGGTTTTGGCCAGGGCACAGGGACAGCGGGTTGCAGAAGACCAGGGTGCATTGTCTCCGGACACTGGACGGCCGGGCTTCCCTACATGCCTATGTGTGACTCTCAGAGGGCCCGTCACTCCGCAGGTACCTAATTAAACCAGCGAATGACACCACAGCTCCCTGCAGCTTCAGCTGGGGGTCACGTGATATTCCAGGAGGCCCTCTGTTTCCTCGCTGCCTGATCTGGCCTGATTCCCCATCGTTAATACCAAAGTCCCTTCCCTGGCTCTTTCAAAGACACATGGCTGCAGGCGACCCACAGCCCATGCTTCTATTCTTATCAACATATTTTATTGATTTTTTTACAGAAAGGAAGGGAGGGATAGATAACTAGAAACATCAATGAGAGAGAAAAATCAATCAGCTGCCTCCTGCACACACCCCACTGGGGATGTGCCCAAAACCAAGGTACATGCCCTTGACCAGAATCAAACTTGGGACACTCTATCCATTGAGCCAAACTGATCTTGGCCCATGTTCTATTCTATATATATATATATATATATATATATATATATATATATATATATATATAAATTTAATATGTATATGAAAATAAATTATATATATATGCATATAAAAATCAATTATATATATGCATATATATGTGCATATATATATATATATATATATATAATTGATTTTTTACAGAGAGAAAGAGAGAGGGATAGAGAGTTAGAAATATCAATGAGAGAGAAACATCGATCAGCTGCCTCTTGCACGCCCCCTACTGGAGATGTGCCTTCAACCAAGGCACATGCCCTTGACCGGAATGGAACCTGGGACCTTTCAGTCCGCAGGCTGACGCTCTATCCACTGAGCCAAACCGGTTTCGGCCATGCTTCTATTCTTTCTGCTGCCTTATTGTCCTGAGCGGAGATGACAAGAATAATTCCCAAACTGGTGTTCACTGCTAAGCCTGTCATCGCATTAGGATTTGGGGACCAGAAAGAGGCGGTCAGACAAAATATATGGGCAGGTCACACATGTGAAAAAGCCACCGACCACTTTCCTCTGAGCTTGGAACAGTGATTTGGGAGCAGCCGGGGACCCCAAATAACCAAATAAAAATGATCATACGTATGAATAAAACATGCCCCTCACAGTGGCTCGGGGACATTACGATGGTTTGTTTGCCTAACATGCTCCACTTTTAAAAGCTAGGAGAGAACAGAGACTCGCTTGTATTAGCGTGTGTTTCTTTCACGCATTTCCTCTTCCTCCCCGTGGCTTTCTTCTCCTGGGAATGGCCCAGGAGGTCCCGCGGCCCTTGAGACTGTTTGGTAACCATGACCGAGCACTCTCCAGTCCCTTGTCAAAAAGGACTTTTTGTTCAATGCAGCCCTTCCTCCCTCTGCAACAACGGTCCTCAACCTGTGGGTTTCACAGGGGTCGCCTAAGACCAGCGGAAAACACCTATTTCCCATGGTCTTAGGAACCAACACACCACTCCTCGGTGTAGCAAAATGTAGCAATGTAGTTTACTGTTGTCATATTAAGACTGTTACACGATTCAAGACAAAATTTCATTTATTTGTAATTAGAAATAAATATTTCACAATATGTAATTACATATTGTTTTTGTGATTAATCACTAGGCCTTAATTATGTTCAACTTGTAACAATGAAAATACATCCTGCATATCAGATATTTACATTACAGTTCATGACAGTAGCAAAATGACAGTGATGAAGTAGCAATGGAAATAATTTTATGGTTGGGGGTCACCACCACATGAGGAGCTGTCTTAAAGGGTCGCGGCATTAGGAAGGTTGAGAACCGCTGCTCTACAAGTTGCAAAGCTTACTTCCCGTCTGTGACCAATTCCTGTCTCAGCCTCTGAATAAACCCACACCTTCATCCCAGGGGTTAACTTCCTTCCGAAGGTAAAGCCTCTGTCTTATAGAAAGCCCCCTGCATGGATCCTGCCCCCACCATCCAGCTGATTTGTTCGGGGTGTCACAATGAAGACCCGAGATCCACTGCTGGCCAAGGACACGCCTCAGCCAGGGGTGAGGGATCAGACACACATCAGCTGGGCCCCCAGCCTCCACCAGACACCACAGCCGCTGCCTTGCTGCTCTCACCTCCACGGCGACCCTACCCTCGGAGGGGGGACATGCAGATGGGCAGCCTGTCCCTGCTGGAGCGAAAGGCCACTATCCAAATGTACGAAAGTCAAACTCGTTCATTTAAGGCCCCTGGTTCAAAAGAAAAACTCCCTAAACTTCAGTCCAAGGAGCATGGCCTTTCTGGCTGTGGAAATTGATGGAGCGGCATCACTTCTCTTCTGCGCCATCTCACCCTCAGTTCCTTGTCACATGCGGGAGGACCACGGTCCCCACAGCCTCCAAAGGATGGAAGTGCAGGAAGACTCACACCTGTAGATTTTGATTTAGTCGGTGGGTGTGATCAGGGGGGTGGAGGAGGAGGCCTTGGGCTTAGAGACACAAGACTGGCCCCATGTCTGTCTCATCCTGAAGCCACTGGATGCACTATGGCAACAGGAAGAAAGGAGAAAGAAGAAAGCAGAAAGAAGGAAGAAAAAAGGAAAAGAAGAAAGAAGAAAGAAAGAAGAAGAAAGAAGAAGGAAGAAGGAAGAAGAAAGAAGAAGGAAGAAGGAAGAAGAAAGGCGAAAGGAGAAAGAAGAAAGAAGAAGAAGAGACCATGCACCATCAAGCTAAATGTGCTCTGTCAGGGTGGGGATGGAGGATGTGGCTGCAGGGCACGTTGCCTTGGAGGAAGACATTTCTCTCCTTGGTAGACAGGTAGGTGTGGAGGCTGCACTGGCCCCCAGGACCACTGCTGACCTCAGGAGCTCCTGTGTTCCCCACCCTTTACCCCTTTGATAAGTGCGGGTGTGCCCTGTAGTGACTCAGAGGGTCCCAGAAGGAGGGGAGCTCTCACTGGGGCGACAGCATCCTCCCTGCCGATGCTCTGGCTTTTAGCGCCATTTAGTGATGATCTCCGTCTCCAGGACTCCCACCTTGAACAATTACAGGCTCACCCTAAGCCGGGAGGGCCTTGGGGTGCGAGAACAACACCCAGCTCCCTGTGGAGGGTTTCCGAACGAGAGCGGCGGTTTGCGGGAGCATCAGGAGGGAGTCACTCTCCTAGGAGACTTCCTGTCAAAAGTGGAAAAATGTTTCATCTCAGAAGCCCTGACGATAGTGATTTTTATGCTTCTCTCTTTTTTCAAATCAGTACTCCCTCTAGTTATTCCCATAACTTCCATTAAAAATGGGACATTCCCAACTCCCTTGTGTGAGAGGCAATGGGAATCCGGGGACAGGAAAGCTGAGCTACGAATTCAGAGAAACTGATTGCCTGACTTCAAACCAGATAAATGAGCTACGAATTCAGGCAATCACATGAGTGAAGCAACTATGAACTTCATTTCTTTACAGCATAAGTGGGTACTCTATAATGTTTTATGGGAAGTATCTGAGTCATTGTTTCTTTGCAGACAAAGCCTTGCCCATTAGATAGAAAGGATAAAGTAGACCTACCCACAGTCTTTGACTTCAAAAATATATTTTATTGATTTCTTACAGAGAGGAAGGGAGAGGGATAGAGAGTTAGAAACATTGATGAGAAAGAGACATTGATCAGCCGCCTCTTGCACGCCCCCTATTGGAGATGTGACCACAACCATGGCACATTCCCTTGACCGGAATCGAACCTGGGACCTTTCAGTCCGCAGGCCGCTGATCTATCCACTGGGCCAAACAGGTTTGGGCACAGTCTTTGACTTTAGATGGAAGAGCCTCCTGCTCTCCTTTCTCCCAGCCTTTGAGCCTCACAGAGCATCTGTGAGACGGAGTGGGTAACTGCCTTCCTGTCCTGGTCTCAACCTGCTCTGCATGAGGGGGCTGGGCCCAACGCCTGGAACATCCTGAATCCCCGGGGACAACAAGCAGACACAGCTTAGTATTCTGACCATGTCCCAGAAGCCTCATCTGGATTCATTTCCAACTTTCGCCTGCGCTGAGGACTCTCGCTTTTAAAGGGGACAGAGCAAAAACAGGGTCTGAGTTTGGCCAAGGAAACGCAGCCCACACTTGAGGCGCTCCCGATGGTGAGTGGTCCGACGCCAAGGATCCCAAGCAGAAACCACAGAGCGTCCGGTAAGAAAGGCAATGCCGCTGCCTGTCTGTCTCAGAGGGTGATGGAGTGACTTAATCTTCAGAGAGCTAAATAAAGGCGCTCTTACCCTAAGCACAGAGGGCTTAGCTTCCTACGCAGCTCCCTGGGGCCGCAAACAGGTGAGAGAGCATGTCTTGCATGTTAGAGAGAGCCCACTCAGAGGGGAAAGATAGGGAACCATCCTAGCCCTGCAGTCCCTGCCCACGGCCAGGGTCACGGTCACAGCCCAGTTCCAGGAGAGACTCGGTACTGTACTTAAAAAACAAACATTTTCAGTAAAATTGGTTCCTAGCATCCTGGAGAGAGCTACCCCATCCAAAGGACCTTCACCAAGTCCTTCATTCTTCTCTGTTGCTCTTCCTTATTCTTCCCATGTGGTTCCCCTTCATCCTGAAGGAGGTCAAGAGTTGACCTTCCACAGACACTTAGCCCCTGACAGACATCTCCTTCGGCCCCTGGGAAACTAAGTAAAGCAGCCACCTTGAGCTTGAGCTACCCAGATAATGAAGCCGATCAGAACTTGTAGGTTGGTGAACATATCAAAGCGTCAGGCAAGCAACACAGCCCTGTCCCCAGCCCTTGCGCTATGCCTCTCTTCCATTTGGCAATTTTGACTTGTGTCTTTTATAATAAACAGGAAAAACAATAGTAGAGTGTTTCCCTGACTTCTAGTAAATTTCCACACCAGTGGAGGGAATTGTGGGAACTTGCTGGATTGATAGCCTGTCAATCAAGAGTACAACCTGAGCTTGTGACTGGCATCTGAATTGGGGGCAGTCTCTTGGGACTGAGCCCTTAACTTAGGAGATCTGACGCTAACTCCGTATCGGAATTGAATTGAATTGTGGGGCACCAAGTGGTGTCAGAGTTGGAGATATAGTGCCAAAAAAACCCCAAAGCCATTTCAAGTAAGACATGTCATGAGTAAAACTAGTTCGAGGGTGAAAAGCACATAAGATAAAAATCTTCGAACAAACCTTTGCTAGTGCAAACACACCACCCAGAAGATCAAAGAAGTCCAGGACTTACTTTCTAATCTTATCACCTGTGGCTCTAAGAGAACTAGCAAACATGGCTTGTTCGTATGCAGCAAGGGTTGGCAGCCTCATTTGCAAAGCCAGGAGGCTGATGGGTAACCCAGTCTAAGCTCAGCCGGCTGGAAGTAACACAGTCATGCTATCCCAAGAAGAAGAATGACAGTCTTCAGGACATAGTGTCCTCCATATGCCAGCACTATGCTCAGTGATCACACAGTCCTGCCTTAATCCTTCCCAAAACCCTATCCAGGGGGGCTATTGACCCTTTGAAATAGACAAATAAGTGAGTCTCAGAGAGAATAATCAACTTTCTTGAAGTTACAGGGCTAGGAAGTGAAGGAACAGGACATTTTGTTGAGCTCTTTCTGCATAAAATACATTAGAGGCCCGGTGCACGAAATTAGTGCAAGAGTAGGCCCTCCTTCCCCTGGTTGCCAGTACAGTGGTACCTCGAGATATGAGTGCCCTAACATTCAAGATTTATACGAGCCAGTGAACGAGCGATTTTGCTTTGAAATACAAGCAACATTTGAGATAGGAGTAATCGCATGGATCGGCCGGCTGCACCAGACCCACCAGTTTACCACGACTCGAGCATCTCATAGTTTCCGACGCCTCAAGGTTATGGAACGAATTAAACTCGTATCTCGAGGTACCACTGTACCATCTTCCCTCTGGCACCTGGGACCCAGGCTGGCTTCCCTCCGGCTGCCCGCAGGCACCTGAGACCTGGGCTTCTCTCCAGCCTCGGCTTCATCTGGAAGGATGTCCAGAATGATGTCCCGAAAGATATCCAGTCTAATTAGCATATTACCCTTTTATTATTATAAATTCTTTTAACCACTGTGCAACACTGGGTCCCTTAAGTTGTTTTATGCAAAGTACTACATCTCATTATTGGAATATTCTAGTGGGCTGCAAGAGATCAGATATCCTCAAGATTTATCCTGGTCACCATCATCATTAATAGTATTTCAGCCCTGCCAGTGTGGCTCAGTGGTTGAATGTTGACCCATGAACCTGGAGGTCACAGTTCGATTCTTGGTCAGGGGCACATGCCTGGGTTTTGGGCTTGATCACCAGTAGCGTGTGTGCAGGAGGCGGCCGATCAATGATTCCCTCTCATCACTGATATTTCTATCCCTCTCTCCCTCTCCCTTCCTCTTTCTCTGAAATCAATAAAAACATATTTTTTAAAAATAATTATTTTATACAGGCCCCCAGAGGTCTGGCTCCCCTGAAGGGCTAGCCTCATAATTCGTGGGCCCCAAGACAAAATAAAAACACAAGATCCCTTTTTTTAAGAATTTCAAGATGGTAACTGTGGAGTGTTAAACTAAGGACAGGACCGGTTTGAGCTCAGGACCCTGAAGCCGACTATGCTTTCCTGTTTTCCTATAAATATATTTCTACTCAAATAATCCAAGATTCTCTAGAAGGAGGAATCAGAAATTCCTGTGCTAACTAATCCATCCAGTGAGCTTTCGGACCGCTTTCATGTATTTATTCAACAAATGCCTGTGATAATAGGACATGAGAAACTCAAAGGTTAGACACAAATTATCCTTTCTGCTCCTTAAAAATATGGGACCATCTTGCCGAGACCGGTTTGGCTCAGCGGCTAGAGCGTTGGCCTGCGGACTGAAAGGTCCCAGGTTCGATTCCGGTCGGGGGCATGTACCTTGCTTGCGGGCACATCCGCAGTGTGGGACGTACAGGAGGCGGCTGATCGATGTCTCTCTCTCATCGATGTTTCTGGCTTTCTATCCCTCTCCCTTCCTCTCTGTGAAAAATCAATAAAAAATATATAAAACTATATATATATGGGAACATCTTCATCGCGCTGGCTGGCCTCAGCAGTCAGCTTCAAGGGGAAGCAATCAAGTCCTCTCTGGACAAACATATGGGCACATGGCTACGTCCCTGACTCCTCTGGGGCTGCCTTCTGAGGGAGCGAACCTATAACAAAAACGCGGCATTGTTCACGCCTATTTTAATCGTGTCGCCTGCTTCCAATGGGGCTGAAAGACAAGCTAGATTTCTGGGATGGTTTTGGTTAGACACTTTGAAAAGAGGAATATCTGTTTTCATGCTTCCACTCTTGCATTGCTTATTCTGGGGCCTTTCCAACCCTTGCAAAATGTATGTTTCAATCCCTCCAGTGTCTTTTTCTCCCTCTTCAAAGACCTCTTTCTCCCCCCACCCCCCCAGTCACCCCTGCCCCTCCAAAATCTGTCAGTAACCCAGGCAGAACCAGGCGGGACATACCCGAGCTCAGGAACCAGCAAGTCTTGTGTGGACCCCGCTGATGACTCTCAAGAAGCCAGAAGGAGGACAAGGAGCCCCGATCCCACTGGTAAATGGCGACCTCTGTCCACTCCTCCACCGCGGCCCAGTTGTCCCGAAGGTAGTCTTGGGCTTGAGAGGGCTCTGCTGGTTGATTTAACAACTCCAGGTCGCTTGGAATGTAAATAATCGACGTGGCATGGCTTCCCTTCTTAAACACCAACGCAACAGCTGCTGCTGGTCTGGGAAAGAGGCATTTCACCTTCTGGCTCTTTCTTCCGAACAGCAGGAAAATCACCATGGCCTGCAGCCACCAAAGTGAGGCGCCACAGTGCCCCCTGCTGGCCAAACTGGTTTGGTTTGGGCTGAAAAAAGATGTGTGGACTGTGTGTGGGGAGAACTGGAGTTTACTTTCCTGGGAACCCACAGAGAGAGAAAGCAAATAAAGTAAAACCACGATCTGAATATGCTCGGTTCTCGCAACTAACAATGGCTTCAATGTCAAAGGAAACACGAAAACTCAGCATCTCTACTTGGATTCTATTTTCACCTAAAAGCAAACAGCAGTTTGCATGCCCTGGCTCTGAATGGAGGAGGACTCTACCCCTGCCAATGAGGATGGTGGGGTGATTTCCACTGAAGACCTTCCTGTAAGACTCGGAAAGGGGTTCCATAAACTGGTTCCAATCACCAGGTTCTCACTGAGGTGCTGGGCAGTTTTTATTGTCTTGTCCCATCAGGACTCACCAAATACCCCTCACCTTGTCCTGCCGCCAGAAAACTCCAGGACAGAACTACACTTCAGGAAGGATGGAAATTCCAAACACTTCCATTTAGGTTATCAGGAAACACACATACCAGCCATAAGACAATCTTTCTAGACTCTTTTTTCTCTCCAATTGCAGTTGACATTCAATATTATTTTCAGTTTCAGGTGTACAGCATAGTGGTTAAACATTTACATAATTTATGAAGTGATTCCCCCGTTAAGTCTTGCAGCCACCTGGCACCGTACCTAGTTATTATATTATTAACCAATATTCCCTTCCCTGTACTTTACATCTTTGCCACTATTTTGTAATTTAAGTACAGTGGTACCTCGAGATACCTTCGTTCGGTAACCTTGAGGCGTGGGAAACTATGAGACACTCGAGTCGTGGTAAACTGGTGGGTCGTGTGCAGCCAGCTGATCCGCACAATTACTCCTATCTCAAATGTTGCTCGTATTTCAAAGCAAAAACTGCTGGCTCGACGGCTCTTAGCTCAAAAATCTCATATGTTAGGGCACTCGTATCTCGAGGTACCACTGTACCAATCTGTACTTCTTAATCCCTGCACCTCTTTCACCCAGTCTGCTACTCCATGTCCCTCTGACGACCATCAGTCTGTTCTCTGTGTCTTTGAGCTTGTTTCTGCTTTGTTTGTTCATTTATTTTCTTTTTTAGAAACCACATAAAAGTGAAATCACATGGTATAAGTCTTTTTCTGTCTGACTTATTTCACTTAGCATAATACCGTCTAGGTCCATCCCCAAATGGTAAGTAAGATTTCATTCTTTTTAAAAGCACAGCTCTTATTTTCTAAGCACAATAGAAAGCCAGAGAAAGAGAATTCTATTGGGGATGGCTAAAACATTCAGAATCCCTTCAAAAGTTAAAAAAGCATCCATTTAACAACATTGTTGTCAGCTTCTGGGCTCTTTTTCTAAATCCGTGTTTCAAGCAGTTGAACTGTTGAGCCTTGGCTTTTTATTCACGGGTGAAATTTAAATATCATCTTTGACTTGAGAAATCCTTTGTGTCTGAGTATCAGTGCATGCTAGCTTCTCCTTGCTTTCCTTCATAAGAAAGGAAAAGGGATAGAAAGGCATCATCCTGAGAGGCGGCAGGAAGTCCTGGGAAAGAGGGGGCACGAGGAGGGGGCTCCAAGTCTCATCCTATTAAACTTCCTTGCTTTGTAATACAGTGGTACCTCGAGATACGAGTGCCCTATCATACGAGATTTTTGAGATACGAGCCATCGAGCGAGCGATTTTTGCTTTGAAATAAGAGCAACATTTGAGATAGGAGTCATCGGACGGATCAGCCGGCTGCACACGACCCACCAGTTTACCGTGACTCGAGTGTCTCATAGTTTCCCACGCCTCAAGGTTACAAAACGAATTAAACTCGTATCTCGAGGTACCACTGTATGAGAGCAGCTCTAGGAGTTTGTCATCTTCTCCAAACAGCAGCGAAGGAGCATGATTGACTGTGACTAATACATTTTTGGCTTCACAAGATCAGTTGCTCTCCAACTAATCATTCTTGTAACCTACCTGAATCCTATCAACCCTTCGCAGTCAAAGCCTGGTTACTGATTTCTGAGCCAAGAAGTTCATCTGACCAGAACCTTAAAGAGAGGATGTATCCCAACAAGCCAAAGGACATGAATTCTCAACCTTGGCCTTGTTGCCCCTTAAAACTACCCCCTTCTGCCCTCTATGTCCTTGGCGTCTCTTTCCCAAGGTAGATAATTGAATTACTCTAACACACGATTGTCATAATGATAATAAGTTGGGGCACCAAGGAGTTAATGTGGTCCTGATCCTCAGAGAGATACCAGGATGTGAGCAGACAGACAAGAAAACACTCAGCACTCGTTATAATGAAATGTTCTAGCAGAGGTCTAAACAAAGTATCATGGGACAAGGTCCTTGGAAGAGGCCCACCTAAAATGTCACCTCTTCTGGGTGCTTTCTCTGTGTAACCCAGGCAAAGTGTTCAATCAGGAAGCTTATTGAGTGCTTGGGTTCCGTGTCTACGGGGATGCAATGATGAACCAACCAGCCCTCAGCGTGCTTACATTCCTGAGGTCGGTCAATACCAACAAGAAGATAAACAAATAAAATATTTAAAAATTCTAACTGATGCCGTGAAGGAAACAAGCAGGGGAAATGAGATAGGACTAAGAGAGGCAGACCTATTTTTGGAGGAGTGATGCGAGAAGAGGTCTCTGGGAAATGGCATGTAGGCTGGGAACTAATGGATACTCAAGGATATCAGCCACCTCAAGAATAGCAGTAGGTAGAGGGTGCGAACAAAGGAAACGGGTCCTAAGGTGGGCAACACCATGGCGTATTTGAGGAACTGCCAGTTAGGAGACTGTATGGCATCCAATAGGGCAACGGCAGTTGTCTGTGCTGATGGGATGGCCATGACAATGGCGAGAAAAGGCCAGCCTCAAGGGACATTTTTGAGATAGAACTGAGAAAGCTTGTAGGGTGGGGCTTATGAAAGAAAAGCAAAAGGGGGTGGAATATCTAGGAAGATGATAGTGCCATTTACTGATACAGAGAAAACTCGGGAGGTAGTTGGGATGCATCTGCAGGAAAAAATAGCAAGAGTTGCATTGTACCCATGGCAACTCCAGCTGTGGCCGGTACATTGGACTTAGAGATGGCAATTAGGTGGTAGGATGTATGAATCTGGAACTTGGAGAAAAGTCCTGAGATAGAAATGTATCATTGGGGAGTTATCAGTATACAGGTGTCATGTAAATGCCCAGGAAGTGATCCAAAGAGAATGCAGAGCTCAGAGAACTGGGATCAAGACTGAATCCAAGGAAGTTTCACAAGCGACGCAAGAGTGCAAACAAGGACTAAGGGGGGAAAGAGAAGAATTCCAGCCAGGGGACTTAGGAAAGCTTGTGGAAGTAGGCCCCCAAGCTCCTCCTCCTGCCCCCATCAAAAAAAAAATAGCAATGCCTACTAAAATCTACCCAGCTCCAGCTGGCTGACAAAGAAAGCGACAGAAATCAGGAGGAGCTGGTAGCCCCATCTGTCACTCTACAGATCACCTTGGACTGCACGGATCTGGGAGTCCTGACAGGTGACCTTTTCCTTCCTCACTGTTCTGAGTTGTCCTTCCCTCTGCTGTGGGATCAGGACTGTAGGAAGCTCTGGTCAAGCACTCACAGAGCCGCCTGCCCTGCCCTCCTCTGCAAGCATCTCTAGAGCAAGCCAGGGTCCTCATTCTTTCTTTCATCAGCTTCCTGCACCAAGGGGACTCAGGACCGATCATCACTTAAGGCCAAAGGGTACTCTGAACCAAACCCTTCCATTAGCAGCTGAACATGCTTATAGCAGAGCCACCCAAAAACTCAAACAAAAAGGCCAAATGTACGACTAATCCCGGTCTCCTCTGTATCTGTTTTTCTATGCCCATCCTCCCCTTGATAGACACTCTTAAAAAACAATTGACAATCATGTTCTCTCCACCCATTCTCAGCTAACATCAGCATGGCAAACGAGCCACCACTTTGCTGACCCATCTCTGGCAAGAGCCAGTGATACCCTTGAAATGGATTAACCCAATGACCACTTTTCAGGACTTACTTTATTTAATCTGTCTACAGCTTGAGGCACTATGACCCGCTCCAAGATACCCATTCCCCCTGACTCTCCTCCTTATCATTCAGCATCCTGTGCACCCCGAATCACCTCTCTCGGCCCATCTATAGATGCTAGAGCTACCCAGGTTTTTCTTCCCTCAGCCCATGTTTTTTCTAGATTCATGATCTATTCGAGTAAGTTTATTTACTTTTATGATCATAAATACCACTCCATAAAGGCCCCAGCCTCTCATGTATCCAATTGCTTGGTGAGCATCTTCACCCAAAAATTTGAACCCAGTTTGCTGAACTAAATTCATTCATTCCCTTCTCTTTCAAATTTACCATCTCTCTCTTGAATTCCTTTTCTGCCCTCTCCCCTACCACCCATTTGCTCAAGCCAGAAACCAAGAGACAGCTGTATGCTTCCCTCTTGCTCACCCACTCCATGCATTTGGTCACTGGGTTCTTCTAAATGTCCTTGGAATCTGCTAATGCAAACAGAGCCCTAGGCCCTGAACTGGACTATTATCTCCTGCATGAATCATTGCTGTTGCCTAAATCATAACTGGTCTCAGCGTCCCTGCCCAATCTACTCCTCCAATTCATATTCCACCTGATGTTGTCATAATAACAGAGGCCTGGAGATAATCTGTCTACCAGTCAGGGGTTTGTTAAATCAATTATTATATGACCATACAATGGACTGTTATCAGATACATATAACAATGCAAATATACCCAGAAGTATAAACCAAAAAGTAAGTTGGAGAATTGTCTGTATAGGACAGTATAAACTGCATATTAAGAATAAGATGCTTACATGGCATAGAGAGATGTCTCAACGGATAAACCAAAAAATGAGTCCTTCTAAAGAACAGGATTGGAATGGGAGGCAGTTTTACTTCTTTATTTTTATGCCTTTCTATAATACTTGAAGTTTGTTTTTGTTTTTTGTTAATTTTAGTTTTTTAATGATGTCAAATATTTTGTTATGGGAAAAGAACCACCAATCCACCGATCCAAATCACAAAAAGTTAAAAGTTTTTGTTAAAAGTAATTTTTTTTAAAGTAAAGAGTGAATACAATCACTGTTGTCTTTTTTGTTCTCTTTTTTGTTAAAAGTAATTTCTTTGAAAGTAAAGAGTGAATACAATCACTGTTGTCTGTACCCTAATACCGGAAACATGGACAATGTCTTATCCACTGTAGCAAATACCAGATTTGTAGCTTACCAACAGGTAAGGAAAGGAAGCAATGGCAAGTTTCAATGTTGGGGGCTTTACCTTCTATTACTCTCCAATGAGCCACTTGAATTAAGCTGCTGTGCTAATACAAACAAAAACACAAACACATTGATAACCAATGGCCCGGTTTCAGAGAGGAGAGTCGACTACTCTGAGGAAATAAGGGGAAATATCCACAGGTATAACTCACGAGGCCTCAGATTATGTACAAAAGAGTTCTTTCATCTCTGCGCATATCTCAATATTTACCAAAGGAATAGAGAAGAGAAATGTCAACATCCGAGCACCTTTGGCCAGAGGCTGACAGAATGCATGACTTTTTGAATCAACAGAACACTATTGGAAAAAGGGGTGATCCATTTCATTGCCTGCCTTTTCCCAAAGTAGGGGACTCCCTGGGAAATAACTCTGATAGGAAGACAGAAAGAGCTACTGTTAATACTGGGGAAAACACTACTAGCTATATATATTCTGCTTCCCCAATATATGTAACTGTGACTCCTCGAGGCCCCTCCCATTAGTTTGAGCTGATTTCCCTTTCAAAGGCAGCAGTTTCAGACAACCATCCTCCCACTGGACCAAGCCTTTAGAAGGTCTGGAGTGAAGAAGAGGGCTCCTGCCGTCAGTCCTTTGGGGCTTTGTGGGTCACAGCAAACACTGAGGAGGCTGATGCCTGTGAATTCTTCCCATCCTTGCCCACCAGAATCCACCCCCCACCTTTCCCTCCCTACCATGCACTTCTTTAATGGTACAGTGGTACCTCGAGATACGAGTGCCCTAACATACGAGATTTTTGAGATACGAGCCGTCCAGCGAGCGATTTTTGCTTTGAAATATGAGCAACATTTGGGATACGAGTAATGGCACGGATCGGCCGGCTGCACATGACCCACCAGTTTACCACGACTCGAGCGTCTCATAGTTTCCCACGCCTCAAGGTTACAGAATGAATTAAACTCGTATCTCGAGGTACCACTGTATAGTCTTTTGTTGAGGATGGAGGCATGAATATTCAGTCTGAAAGCAACCGTAGCCATTATTTTATTATCTCTCCAACACTTGAATTTGGAGTCAATAATGGATGCGGTGGCATGGTGCCCAGACCCCATCCCCCACCCTCAGGACTGAGGCATTCATTCCCCAGCTGCTGGGAGTCTTGATAAGTGACAACATTAACCAACTCGATCACCTCCCCAAAGCCTGGCCCTCTACTCACCCGGGACCACCCCCACTGCCAGAGCACAGCCTGGGCCCAGCGGCTGATCGATGCAATGGTAGACAGGCCAGAACTTTTGCTTCAATTCTGGAACATCCCAAAGAACCATTCCTGTACGACAGCTTCCTGTGACTGTTTCAACATCTCCCTCTGCCCGCCGGGGCTCTGTCTCTCTTCCACAGGATCTACGCCGGGACTCCCCTCAATGAACTCCTATGCACACAAGTTTCCACCTCAGAGTGTTTCCCCAGCCCAGCCAGCAACAGTGCCTCAAACTCAGTGTATCCACGCCCTGAAAAGAACCCAAATTGGAATCCTCTCCGACTCATAGATAAGCTCATACAGATGATTAGTCCTTCGCTGGAAATGATAGCAATTAATCACGATCGAAAAATCAATGATGCCATCAGTGCTTCTCTTCTGTGATGATTTTACTAACGTCCGCTGATAGATGACCTTGAGTCCCAGGAAAACATCAGGGGAATAGATTCAGTCTATAATTCAATTACTCTCCATTCTATTCTGGGAAATTAGTCTCATCGCTATTTTTTGACGCTTTTTCAAGACCATATGTTGCACCGAAATATAAAAAGTAATAACCGAACCCATCCCCCCGGGGAACCGCAGTGTCAGAGCTGAATGTCGTCGGCTGATATCCATCCGTCTCACCTCTGGATACATTTATCTGCTTGTGCTTTGTGCCATGTTGACTCCCACCCTCTCTCTTAGCAAAGCTGGTTATCAGATCACAACTGCCCTTTCGAGTAGACCGAGATCAAGACAAAAACACAATTTGTCTGCAGCACTTGCCCTTGCCCGATGCCTGATAGAGAAGAATGTTCTCCCATTTTATCTGTTTTCTTTGACCTTATCTCCCTTCAGACACTGCAACTCCTTCTATTTGAAATTCTCCGGTTTCATGACTACAACCTGGGATCTGACCATCCTTCTCAGTTGCCCAATCTTGGTTTTATTATGGTGGAATTTTCTTTTCTTTTTTAAAAATATATTTTACTGATTTTTTACAGAGAGGAAGGGAGAGTGATAGAGAGTTAGAAACATCGATGAGAGAGAGACATCCATCAGCTGCCTCTTGCACGCCCCCCCACTGGGATGTGCCCACAACCAAGGTATATGCCCTTGACTGGAATCCAACCTGGGTCCTTTCAGTCTGCAGGCCGACACTCTATCCATGATCCAAACCGATTTCGGCTGGAATTTTCTTTTGAATGTTACATTTCAGCTTAACAAGTTGACTTCTTTCTGTGTTCATTGCTGCCCTTCTTGTGCCTTGCCTCTTACATCCTGCATTATCTCTTTTTGGCTATCTTGCTACCTTGGATCAAAATGATCAGAGACACCCGCTGGGGAAAAAACAAACAATGGAGGAGCCTGTGAAATTTTAAGGAAATGTGAATTAATAGCAAAACATGGATAGGATGGAAAACTGCAGAATTAGATGACAAAAAACAAGGCACCCGATAACAGCATAAAATCAAAATGTCTCGAGGCTTCAGTTTCTGCATCTGTAAAATGACCCGTAATATTTCAGAGGAGTTTTCCAAGGATTGGCTGAAATCATGTCTGTGTAGTCACAACAACTTGGAATAAGGAAAAATGAATGGTTCTAGTTACATTTGTATATGGTGGTATCTCTGAAAACTGTTGATACATGACAATCGTCTCAGGATTTCCACATGACGTATTTGGTGGAGTCACCTTTTTTAATCAAAAGAGAAGGGGCTACTGTGGGAATTGGGATTTCCCAAGGACCCCGGGGTTTCCAAAGGGAGTCAAAGGGAGACTGTTGAGTGTGGACAAAGGGCTGGCATATACTGCCACCTATTGGGTGATCAGCAAACTGTGCCACTCTTACAAACACACATATAGCGGTTTGGCTCAGTGGATAGAGATTCAGCCTTCGGACTGAAAGGTCCCAGGTTCGATTCCAGTCAAGGGCATGTACCTTGGTTTCGGGCACATCCCCAGTAGGGGGTGTGCAGGATACAGCTGATCGATGTTTCTCTCTCATTGATGTTTCTAATTCTCTGTCCCTCTCCCTTCCTCTCTGTAAAAAAATCAATAAAATATATTTTGAAAAATACATACACAGAAATGCATCTGAATATTTCTTCCTCACTTTAAAAGGCACCCCTAGCCACCACGGTTTACATGTGCTGCCCAAAACACCCAACAATAACATCAGCCCTGCTTCTAGAGGGGCAAGACTAGGCGCTGTTTTAGGAAAATGGGTAAGTCACAACCTTCAATAGCCACGCTTGAAAATCACATAAGAAATGATAAATTCCAGAGCCCTCTAAATGCTCAACTACATTTGCCACTAAGAAGTGCATGCCCAAGGCTCCATATTCCAAAGAAGGGGACCCAATGCTGGGCTGTTTCAAAGCACTGCATCCGGGTAAGACAAAGCTATTGGCGTCCTGACAACCAATAATTATCAGAGAACTCTTCATGAAGGACAACCCAGAGCAGAGGTAAAGTAGCAAAAGGTAGTGGGAGGGATTTAAAAAGAAAAAGTAGCTGAAATTATCTTTCATGACATAGAAATGAGATGTTGAATGTCTCCAATTCATACTCACTAGACAGGGGCATTCTCCTAGGACAGTGGTCGGCAAACTCATTCATCAACAGAGCCAAATATCAACAGGACAACGATTGAAATTTCTTTTGAGAGCCACATTTTTAAACTTAAGCTTCTTCTGATGCCACTTCTTCAAAATAGACTCGCCCAGGCCATGGTATTTTGTGGAAGAGCCACACTCAAGGGGACAAAGAACCGCATGTGGCTTGCGAGCCACAGTTTGCAGACCACGGCCCTAGGAGGATGGGGCCCAAGTCCACAGTCTCTCTGTGGCTGTGTTAGAAAAGTAAGGGGTCAAGCAGGTAACGGGAGTGAATGGTCTCAGAAAAGGCTGTTCCCATCCTGAAAGGCACATGGCCCTGTCTCAGGACAGCCACTACTCAGCCACAGCCCTGCGGTCTCAACAGGGTGGCCAGGTGATAGGCAGGCTGCCTGGGTTTAAGGGCTGGCTTTGCCGTTTACTAGCTGTCAGGTGTTGGGCAAGTTACTAAACCTTTCTGTGCCTGTGAAATGGAGAAAATAATAGCCCCTCTGCATCATATTGTTGCAGGGATTAAATAAATTAATAGTTGTAACGTGTTTAAGACAATGCTGAATTGTAATGATCCCATACATAGAACCACGATACAAGGGCAGGTCCTTTGTCATCAGATCTGGCAATTTTTGACAGAAGCCAGCATCAGGATTATTTCTTAAGAATGATAAGCAATTATACTTTTAATTAAAATGTAAACATTTTCACCCTAACCAGTTTGGCTCAGTGGATAGAGTGTCAGCCTGCGGACTCAAGGGTCCCAGGTTCTATTCCGGTCAAGGGTCTGTACCTTGGTTGTGGGCACATCCCCAGCAGGGGGTATGCAGGAGGCAGCGGATCTATGTTTCTCTCTCATCGATGTTTCTAACTCTCTATCCCTCTCCCTTCCTCTCTGTAAAAAAAAAATCAATAAAATATATTTTAAAAAAATAAAATAAAATGTAAACGTTTTCAAAATCCTGTGGGAGCTCAAAACTAGATGCCTGCGGGCCACCTGCAGTCCACAGGCACCCACGGCCTCACGTCTGGGGCTGCGGGAAGAGCAAAGCTGGGGAGGGAGAGGAGCCTCAGACCCCCCTCCAGCTCCGCCACCAGCTCTGCGATGCCCACAGCACAGTGGCTGGAAAGCGGGGATGGCAGGAGGTCACGACAGAAAGCCCGGTGCCAGATCACAAACAGCGAGGCACAGATGGCGCGCCCCACCAAATGGCACAGAAGAACGTCCTCTCAGCAGCGATGTAGAAGTACTGCTGCCTCCATACAGTGGGGTGTGGGGGTGCAGAGAAACCCTCCCTTCAGTCCCAGGGACTTCACTCGGGGTCTCTAACGTCTATCAGCCTCTATCCTAGAGGGAGCGGGGACTGACAGTTCAGGACCAGCCGCCAAAATGGAGTTCGTTCTCTTCATTCCACCTTTAAACTTTTTTAAAAAATCTATTTTATTGATTTTTCACAGAGAGGAAGGGAGAGGGACAGAAAGTTAGAAACATCGATGAGAGAGAGAGACATCGATCAGCTGCCTCCTGCACACCCCCACTTGGGATGGGCCCGCAACCAAGGTACATGCCTTTGACCGGAATCGAACCTGGGACCCCTCAGTCCGCAGGCCGACGCTCTATCCACTGAGCCAAACCAGTTTCGGCCAATCCATCTTTAAAGGACCGTCCTTGTTCAGTGAGCCTATCATCCAGAACAGCTGCCAAGATCGCCAAAAACACCAGCCGGCCATCCTATCTGCTAAGTGAGACATTAGCAAATATATGTATGAGAGAAATGTAAATAAAGGTCAATAACGTTGAACAACACCATTAAGAAAACAGTCCTAAGAAACTGAGTTTTTTGGTTATTTTTGTGCTGTTGTTTTTTAGTTGACAGACCTACCCTTATCTTCCTTCTCTTTGAAAGCAGCTGCCCCCTGGTCTCTGCTGCCATTGTCTGAAGCCAGGCAGACAGATTTACAACAAGCTGCTAGCCCTCTCCTCTCCTCCTGACAAACATGCGGCCCATCTGCCTCCAATCAATGAGGGAGCACGTGGAGATGGAGCCGTGAGATATTTTTAAACACTCCTTTAATTAATTCATTCCAAGGCCTTGGCTCTCCGTATTGTGGCTGCAGGGTGAGGGGCCCGGCCGAGGGAGGAGAGAGCAAGCAAGCGAGATCCTGGTAAATAAAGAGATTTGCCTTAATCTGGACTCTAAAACCCTCGCTCTGAAGCATCCTGCTTGCCCCCGACAAGCTGTTAAAGGGCACCGCAGAGAAGACGTGCCAGCTTGGCGTTTGGGTGGATTTTTGCAGATTTCCAGGACAAGTTCTTAAAATGCATACCCGACTAAAATGTTGCCTTCTAGAATGATTCTTCTGCCACCGACGGCTGGAAGATTTTCCATGATCCCTGTCTCATTTGATTACAATGTTAGAGCAGGTGATGGAAATGAAGAGTCGAGTCAGCTCATGCTGAGAGGCAAGCCAGTCCCCCTGGGATCAAAATCCCATATGGAAAACAATTTCATTCGCCTTTAAGAGGGGGAATCAGACACTGGTATGGTGTGATACAGCTATGGATGGGGGTGAGGGGGTGGGAAGAGGGGAGATCTGCATTGAAACCAACCTGTGTTGTGTTTCAAACGGTGAGAAGGCTTGGCAACCCTGGATCTGCGGGATTTATGGCACACGCACCCACGAAACCTCACACTTTGCTTCCATAGTGCTGGTTTTTCTGGGATTCAAGGTCATCCACCCACTTCTTTCCCGGGAAGCACCCAAATCCCTTCCACTCTCCCGCAGCACCATCTCTTAAGGACTTTTTCCTCGTCTGACAGCTCCTTTCAATCGGACCCAAGGAGACGGAACCTATTCACACGGCCTAAAAGAGGATGAGAAGTGGCCATTGAGAGTGAGGAACAGACCTGGTCTTTCGGGTTTTTAACAAACCCCGCTTTTCCACGTTACAAGCCTGGTTGGGATTCGGAAATGATTTCTTGAGGATGAAGCTTTGAATGACTCACAAGAGGCTGTCTTAGTCAACATGCAATGGCTTTCTCCTGGTTCCGCTAATAGCTCTCTTACCCAAGGAGGCTGCTGGTTATATTCTTGAAAACGAGAAAATGAGAAATGAAAGCTGGAGCCGAGCCCGAGGCATGCGAGATGCAAACCCCAGTGGGCCCCCGGGACCCATGCCCCCGCCCCCCCCCCACCCGCTTTGCCATAAGTCCGCTCCCCGGGCTCTCCCTCCAGCTGACCTCCACCTCATTCCCGAGGGCATGAGGGAGGAGGCGCTTGCTCTGTTTTGCTTTTGTTTGCTTGAAATAATAAATCCAGAGGTCTCCCTTGCCAGGGGTTTTCCCTTGTCAGCAGTTTTCTGTCTCGTTTGCTTTCTAAGTCAGACTGCAACCCCAGCCCTCGCTGGCTTTCGCCCTGACCCGCTGCTCCTGGGAGCTGATCAGACGACAGATAGATAGCCTGCGGGTCTCTGACATACATGGTGACTTAGTGCCTTCCACCCCAAGAACATATTTCTGAGATGTCCCCCCCTCCCGTCTACAGCCTCTGGGTGCTCCACTATAACTCAGGCAATAATGGACATTAGCCTGTCTGCCACCAACTACTTATAATCTCTTTCCAATTTGGGTCAGGGACCTAAAGCCGTAATTCTTGTCGTGTCAGAGGACACGGTGGGGGATGAGGGGGAGAAGGAGAGAAGAGAAAAACAATAACAACAATGTGCTCAGCTATCAAATTTGACTTTGCTTTGCAAGGAAGTGCCTCTCGGAACACGGGAACTACCTGAGTCCACTGCTGACTTACAGAAACCGGATGCGAATCATCCCAGTTCCAAATGAGAACTCTCAGGTAACCAGACAGCGTTGGAGTATGCTTTGCAGAGGCTAAGTACACAGGATGATATTAAGAATATTCCCAAAGGCAGTGTGTGTGTGTGCCAAAGGCTTGAGAGAAAGCTGGCCATCTTCTCCACTCAATGTGCCTGGTAGACGCTTCAGTGATAACTGACATTTCCAGGCGATGGATACCCCACAGTTCTGCCAAGTCTTAGGATTTTCCTGGAAAGGTGACATTATAGTCTATATCATTTATTCTTTTTTAAAAAATATTTTATTTATTTTTTACAGAGAGGAAAGGAGACAGACAGAAAGTCAGAAACATCGATGAGAGAGAGACATCGATCAGCCGCCTCCTGCACACCCCACAGGGGAGATGTGCCCGCAAGCAAGGTACATGTCCCTGACTGGAATCGAACCTGGGACCCTTCAGTCCACAAGCCAACGCTCTATCCACTGAGCCAAACCAGTCTTGGCTATATCATTTATTCTTAATGATAAATGGGGTCCGTTTCCCTTGGACCCCTTGCTTCACAGTTATAGAAAGAAGCAAATGTGATATACACGCATGAGCTTTGAAGGTGGAGTGCGAAACAAACATCAGATGTCACTATTGCTTCTAATGCTTTAAAAATTGGTAATCAACATGCTGTTGACTAGAATGGTAGTACCAAATAAATAATCGGTAACCACAATGGTCAGTTCACCATGCTACCCCATTCCCCAAACATTCTGGAGCAAACGGAGTGGAACTGAAAATACATACATTGAAAGCCTGTAACTCTATTGCTATTTTTGCTTCCTTCTCAGTAATGTATGTTTCTTTTCTTTTCTTGCTTTTATTATTTTTAAATATATTTTTATTGATTTCAAAGATAAAGAGAGAGAAAGAGAAAGCAAGAGAGAGAAATATCAATGATGAGAGAGATTGGCTGCCTCCTGCACGTCCCACACAGGGATTAAGACAGCAACCCAGGGCATGTGCCCTGACCGGGAGTTAAATCCTGACCTTTTAGTTCACAGGTCAACCTCAGATTTTCTCCCTGAGCCACACAGGCTGGGCAGCAATGAATGTTTCAAGGAAACAGTTTCAACTTTGTAGAGCCGCTAACAAAGGAGACCAGCCTGCGGATGCTTAATGAACTTCCCTTTATGAGGCACCTGAACCAAAGACATCAGAGGAGGTGAGGGAATCTCACCAAACCACGCCAACAGTTTACTAACCAAGTCCTCAGCGGGAGCCAGCCTTGTAAGGCCAGTCCCAGACCCTTAAGGTCTTTGTCCCTCCTCAGGGAGCTTGGCATGGGAGGTCTAGCCAGCAAGTACTCAGAAATGAGAGACGGAAGGAAGGATGGACGGAAAGAAGGAGAGACGGAAGGAAGGAAGGATGGAAGGAAGGAGCGACGGAGGGAAGGAAGTCCAGGGCTTCTGACAATGTCACCTGCTCTGAAATGAGAATGGGTTCTAGGTCTTTCTGCACTTGTTCCCAAGCTTTTCAAATGTTCTCAGCTCTTTCATCCCCTCAACACAAGTTCGCCTGACCGATCTCTTCGGCATCACCCACAGTGCACAAAAACACTGCAAATCACGTCTGCTCCACTCGGAACATCAAATCATTCGGCAGCTCTCGCTTAGGACAGAGGTGAGGTAGACACACTTAATGTGGGGATTTCGGTTGCTGTCTGAACCTCTCCCTTCTCTATCTCGACATGAGAACAGGGGTGAGTTGGACACGGGATCTGAAAGCCTGCCACCAGCCATCTCTTCCACGGATGTTTTCCAACGGAGCCTGGACAAGCAGGGATAAATCCAGAAGGGCCGTAAGGAAGCAAGCAATGCCTTCATATTTCTTCTTATATGAAAGATGACTTAATTAAACAGGGAAGGCACTGAGGCTGAGCCAGTGGGCTCTTCCTATTTAATTCTAGAGGTCTGCTTTGGCACCGTACTCCACCCTCCTGCTCCACGGTGTCTTCCCAGAGCATCTTACTAACCAGAACGGTCCCACTGCTGAGCGGTGAGGAGGAAGAGAGAGAGGACATCTCCTACCACCACACGATGCCAGGCTTCCGGGACAGTAAGCGGATGTGTTCTAAGCACGGGGAGACAGTCTTAGGGATAGGTGCCCTTTGTGGGAGACTGGAGTCTTAGAGATCTGACTCTGGGACCCCTTCTTCACTCCTACTGAGAGACCCCGCCCCCCCGCCCCCCAAATAAGCCTGCAGAGCTGGCGAAATGTATTCAAGAGAAACGGTGGCTACTGCCAGCATCATCCTTGAGGCGCATCCACGGGCCCAGAGACGGGCTGGTATTTCCCTTCCACGCACGCACCATGGATCGCCTGCAAGTGGCCGGCGCGATTTTGTGAATTGTACCGGCCACTTGCCACGGAGCATCCCCAAAAGTTTCCGGGGAGACGCGGGTCAGTTCGGGGACGTTGTTCTGGACCCTTCCACGGAGATCTGACTTCTGGGAGGGACCCTTTCGCCCCTGGCAGCCCCATCTCCCCCCCACCCCACCCCCAGTCTCCCGCCGGGGAAGGTCAGTGGTTCTTTTCTGTCGCTAAGAACCGTCTCCATCCATCCAGCGGCAGCCTCAGAGGCGGACCAGGACGCCCCCGCTCCGGGGCGCAGACGGGAAAGGAAAAGCCGACGCTCCCCCGCTCCCCTTTGGGGACTCCTGCCCCGGCCCCGAACCCCTCCTTTCCCGCCTCTTCCCGGGAAGCCCCCCAAATCCCTTGCACTCCCCCTTGGAGCCGGCCAGGGGGATCCCGCCGCGCGTGCGGGGCGCAGGGGCGCGGGGAGCCGGCGGCGTGGGTGCGCGGCCGCAAACCCCCAGTTCAAGGCGCGCGCGCAGGTCCTCGCCCCGCCCCGCGGGTCCGGCTCATTCATCCGCGGGTCCTCGCCTGCCTGCCCTCCAGCCGCGCCGCGGCCCCGCGCCCACCCCCTTATCGCTTTGCAACCTCCAAAGTCCCCTCCGGAGACCGTTGTCCCCACTTCTCCCATCTCCCCGAACCCCGCAATGTCCCCGCAAAGAAATAAAACCTCCCCTCTCGCGCGCATCCCCCAAGGGGTAAAGCAGGAGGCTCGGCGCAAGGACCCCCCTCCCCACGCCACCATCGCGCCCCCCGCTATCCACCCCGGGGCGGACGCGCCTCGGTCCCGTGGTCCCCGGGACAGGGCGCGCCCCCATCCCACCCCGCGCGGGTACAAAGACGAGCCCCCTCACCCTTCCGTGGAGGCCATGGTGCGGGGAACGCCCCCTCCTCTTCGGCGCGATCCGGCGGCGGCGGCGGCGGCGGGCGAGGGAGCGGCGGGCGGGCGCCGGGCTGAGCGCGCGAGGCGGGCGGCGCGCGGTATTTAACGCGGAGCGTCTCCCCGCCTCCCCCCGCCCCGCACCCGCCTCCCGGGTCAGCCCTTTAGCGCCCCGACGGGCTCGGGCGGGCGGGCGGCGGTGCGGGCGCTAATCCGCGTCTCGGCTCTCCTCCTGCGCGTCCTGCTCTCCCTTGCGCCCGCCTCCGGGGCGCTCGGCGCGGGTGCAGGGGGGCGTGCGGGCAAACCGAGCGCCGCCCCGGGGCTGCGGGAGGCCGGCGCGCACGGTGCGTCGCCGCGGACACCTGTGTTTGCAGCGGGGCTTGTAGGCGCAGCGAGTGGCGGAGGGGGATGGCAGGGAGGGCGAGGTGTACGTGTGCGTGTGTGTGTGTGTGTGTGTGTGTGCGTGTGTGTGTGTGTGTGCGTGTGTGTGTGTGTCCGCGGGGGGCGGCGGCGGAGGCTGCTGCGCCCTGGCTCGGCGCCGGCAGGGGCGGGATGGCGAGGTTTAGCGCCGCAGGAGCTGGGGATTTGCAGGCGATCCCTCTCTATTTCCGTCGGGAGCTGACATCACGCGCGACGCAGCCTCTGGAGACTTCTCTCGCGGCCTCCCCCTCGTCGCCCCAACTCCAGACGCGGCCCTTCCCCCAACCCTCCATCCCTTCCACCTCCTCCTCTAGCCTCTCCCCATAAATTAGCCAAATAAGAAGAGAGACCTCGCCGGTTGCCGGGGAAGAAGGAAGGCCTGAGCCGCCCGTGGCAGGAGCCCAGGATCTAAGGGAGTCGCTATTGTTCCCGCTCCAGTCCGCGTGGACCCGGGTCACCCCGCAGCTGAGCCCGGGGATGCCCGTCCGGCCCAGCCCCCCTTAGTCGCTCCGGCTCACGCTCACCCCAAGCGCACCCGCACCGGCGGCACCCCCACTCCCTCCTCCCACGTCCCGGGCGCCGTGGAGTCCTAGCGACCGGAGCGCGCGGGCGGCGTGGCCACAAGGTACCCAGCTGCGCGCCCTCCCCCGCCGCCGCGGCTGGATACATCTCTGCCTTTAAATTATTCATCGAATTTAATAGGAATGCAGTTCCCGGGGGGCGGCGGGCAGGATGCAGGGGCTGCGGTGTTTGCAAACTGAGGGGAGAGGCCTGGGAGCGCTGGCTGCTGGCACCGCGCGGAAAGGGGGCCCCGGTTAGTGGCCAGGAACGCGTCTCCACCCACTTGGCTCCGTCGGCCACCGGCTCCTGAGCCCCAGGGATGGCGCAGAGACAGATGGGCTGGGGCCCAGGGAGGGTCTGAGATTCCCCTCCGGCTTTGCATCCTAATGAAGAGATCCAGGCGGATTTGATTCTTTGCAAACGCAGATGACACCTCCAGTTATACCCCCTGCCGGGCAGGGAGGGGGGGGAGCTTCCTTTCCTGCCCCCTCCCTCACCCGTCTGCAAAAGGGGATCAGAAAGAACCCCCTTTGCATACCCCCTTTGCGGTAAGAGCTACACAGGCTCTCTTGCCAGAGAGATGTGCAAAGCATAAACGCTCCAGCGGTGTCCGGGGAGCGAGCCTGTGGCTTGGAACCGGCCAGGCGCCTCCAGGTTGGGTCTCAGAACCAGTGATGCCCACTAGACCGGTCTCCCCAGTCAGCTCTCCTGGAGGAGGCACGCTTCCATCTTGACTGCGCTGACCCCGGTAATAAGAGGGCATGCGTCTAACCGCATGGAAACTCCCAGAGCTCATCCCGGGCTGAGTGGTTCAAGGCCAAGGGCTTGAGTTAGTTCTTCATCAACTTCCAGGGCCCTCATCTGGGCCCAGTCCTCAACTTCTCGTCACCCCATCTCTGAAATGGCAGTCACAGCCTCAACCTCACTGTGCCAAGAGGCGAGAGGACACAGTGAAATGTAAGAGGGGCAAAGCTCTTAAGCTAGAGTGTGGCGCCCAGTGGCCCCTCAAAAGATGTTCAGTTAAATGGAAGGGTCCTCGGAAGATAGTTTCTTGAACACAATATCCAAGGATAAATAGGAAGCAGAGAGAAAGAACAAGAACAAGATAAAAGAAAGAAATGGACTTGAAGTAAAAACAAACAAAAAACAAACTAAAAAAAGAAGAAATGGAAGTTTAAAAACTATCGATGCCCACTTCCTCCCTTCACCTCCTTTCCCAAAATCTGAATTCAAACATCTTCTGCCATCCATGCCTTCCTTCATCTCTCTCCTTCCCTCTCCTCTCTCCTCCTCCCCTCTCTCTCCTGTCTGCCCCATTTGATTAATCAGGTCTGTATCTTATTCAGCCTGGGATTTTCACAACCCCTCTGATTTTGCATTTTCCTTTGAAATTTTTAGTTACTAAAGTCATGCATAAATCTGTATTAAACTTACATACTCCGGTGTATGGACTTAACACTAATAATTTGTGAATGAAAAGCTGCTGTCCCGCACCTCGGTGTTAGACTTGACCCTGCCTTCTCCTTAGTCCCACTGAGGACTATGACCTTGTGGCTGAAGGTGTTGGGTACCAAACCTTTAAGTCCCCTTTTCTCTTTACAGTGAAGGATTTGACTTACCGTTCTGCCGAGGTGGCAGCTGGAGGAAAAAACCTAGGACTCCCTCTGATCCCAGCAGCGCTACTGCAAGCCCCTTTAAGATGAGCATGGAGGGACTTCTTCCCCATCACAATTCCTCCAGAGCAGTGGTTCTCAACCTTTCTAATGCTGCAACCATAAAATTATTTTTGTTGCTACTTCATAACTGTAATTTTGCAACTGTTATGAATCGTATCTGTGTTTTCCAGTGGTCTTAGGCGACCCCTGTGAAAGTATTGTTCAACCCCCAAAAGGGGTCGCAACCCACAGGTTGAGAACCATCGCTCCAGATCCACACGGCCAGCCGAGCAGCACCAACCAGTAGCACTCAGCAGAGAGCAAGGCACGTGGTGCCACAGAAACACAGGGACAGTAAAAGGAAAGAGAAAAAGGATTGAGTTGTTTTAAAACCTCCCAGTTAAAAAAGACTCGGGCCATTAGGCTAAGTGAGATAAGTCAGACAAGGTATGATATCATTTATATGTGGAATTTAAAACAACTGAATTTGTAAAAACAGTGGAATGGGGGTTTCCAGGGACAGAAGTTTGGGGAGATTGGGAAGATGACATTTAAGGTACAAATTTGCAACCAGAAGGTTAAGAAGACCTGGTTGATGTAGGCCCAGCCCAGTGGTGAGAGATAACAATGCTGTACCATAGACTTCAAAGTTGCTAAGAGATTAGATGTTAATAGCTCCCACCACACACACACACACACACACACACACACACACATGCACACGCATGAACACATACAAAATAAATGATAATTATGTGACATAATAAAGTCATAAAAGGGTTAGCTAGAACTATAGTGATAATCATTTTGCAATATATAAATGTATTACATTAACACCTTGCGCATCCCAAACTTACACGATGTTATATGTCCATAAAATTATATCTCAATGAAATTTAAAACCACTCAATTATGTTTTCAATGTGCAGGACCCAAATTGGGTAAATCATCACGCATGGCCAGATCACATGGGAGTTCGTGATGTCACTCTGCCCCTTTCTCTATAAGGCACCATCTTTGGGAACCTTGACATTCCATCCTACACTTGAGAAGCATCTGCATTCAGCTGCGCTTGGAAACAAGGCCGATTCAATCACGTGGAACGTGCCACAGATCATTCCGGATACCATACGTTCGTTAGCTAGAAGGAACGGATTCTCTCTGCTCTCACCAGAGGGCCCCTGCTCACACTCCCACCAAGCCTTCCTTTACAGAGCAACCTGGAGCGGTGCTTGGCAATGCTGGCAGCTCATGAGAATGGACTGGGAGAGCTTTTTACAAACAACAATGCTCAGGCCGCCTTCCACGGATTTGGGTTCCATCAGCTTGGGGTGTGACCTTGATCGGTATTTTTTTTAAACATATATATTTTATTGATTTTTTTACAGAGAGGAAGGGAGAGGGATAGAGAGTTAGAAACATCGATGAGAGACATCGATCAGCTGCCTCTTGCACGCCCCCTACTGGGGATGTGCCCACAACCAAGGTACATGCCCTTGACCGGAATCGAACCTGGGACCTTTCAGTCCACAGGCTGACGCTCTATCCACTGAGCCAAACCGGTCTTGGCTTGACCGGTATTTTTTAAAAACTTCCCCAAGTGGTTGAGCCTACTGTGCAGCCAGTGTCAGGAGCCATGGACTAGAAATCGTTCAAGACAGAGAAGGATCCAGAAACAGGGCCCCCAGACGTAGCTGGAGAAAATTTGAAACGACTCAATTATGTTTTCAAATGTTCAGGACCCACATCAGGTAAATCATGCGTGTTTAGCTTTTGGAAAAGAAAAACACTAAGAAGGACATGATACAAGCTGAACTCCTCTTTTCCAATACAGGGAATTAAAATTTTTGTCCAGGCAAATACTACTTGTGTGTTATTCTGTACAACTGAGGTGGGAAGCTCTAGGAACATAGGGCTTTCTTCTTAGGTTGTACACACGTGGAACGTGGAGGCTGAGCCGCTGTAACTACACCACCTCACCTCAGCGCCGGGTTAGAGCAACACCAACTAGTAGCACCTGCGTTAAATCCTGCCCGTGCGTGTTAGACTCTGTGACCCTTAGGCTGGGTACTTTATTATATTTTTAAAGTAAATGTTCATGCCACATGGAAATAATGACAGGGAGGAAGGAAGGAAGGAAGGAAGGAAGGAAGGAAGGAAGGAAGGAAGGAAGGAAGGAGGGAGGGAGGGAGGGAGGGAGGGAGGGAAGGAAGGAAGGATGGAAGGAAGGAAGGAAGGGGAAAGATACTACATTGTATTATAAGGGGATATACATTGTACTATAAGGGGATATACATTGTACTATAACTCCAATAGGTGACTTAAGGAACTTTCAAAGTTAATTTTTACCATTGGAATTTCTTTTTCTTTTTTCTGGTGACTTTTTGATTGGTGAATTAAAGCCTATCACAGTTATAAGAAGTGAAGGTAAAGTATTGTTTAGGCTGGGAGTTCATGGTAGTTGTAATATTACCCTAATATTTACTGAGCCCTTATTGAGTGTTCAAATTATCTTAATATGTATAACCTCATTCGATTCATAGATGGTCTTCTACAGGAAATATTATTATTAACCCCCATTTTGCAGAGGAGAAACTGAGGTCAAGAGAGGTTAAGGAATTGCCCAAAGTTGCACAGATAACAGTATCAGTCAAGGTCCTAGCTAGAAAAAGATGGCATATTCAAATTAAGTTCATTGTACAAGGTTTAATAAAGGGACTATTTGGGAAGGGCGTAGGGACACTCTAGGGTAGTGCAGACCCCCTGGGCTGGGAACAGGGGGGCACCATTGCCCATTGAAAGGCTGAAGGGGAAGCTAACTGAAATCCAGAGGGGAGTGGTGTATGGAACAGAGACCTTTGTTGCCACAGCAACCTGCTGGAGGAGGCCTGGGAATAAATAACTCAACCCCACTTTCCTTCTGTTCTCTCCCTTCAAGGCTTCCCTATTGGCCAGAGCCGGAAGCTGGGAGTCCTCGCAGTTCAGCCTTCGAGGGGAACAGCAGGATGGAGAGAGGTGGAGACAGGGTCAACAGGGACCTACACGGATGAGCTGGAGTGAAGCCGGGTTGGAATTCCAGAATCTTCCTGCAGATGCTTGCTTTCAACCTCTGCTCTGCAGCCTGGGGCATTTAATGTCATCATCATTGGAACAGGTTGCTCCCAGGATCTGCAGGACCCTCTCCGCCTGCAAGGATCTTCTAGCTCAAGAGCAAGAGCAT